>OMLP01040424.1:0-14684 GCA_900302685.1 Spondyliosoma cantharus | reverse complement strand
CTTGCCTCGTGTGAATTGTGTATGACTGCTGTATGTTTGAGGTGGTGGTCGGAGGGGCCGTAGGCGCTGAATGGCAGCCACACTTCCGTCAGTCTGCCCCAGTTTACCACTGTGTGTGAATGAATGGAACCTGGAACCCTGTCAGGAGCTTTGGGTGTCTTGAAAAGCGGCATACAAATCCAATCTATTATTATTAATACTATTTGTCTTAACATTTTAGCAACTTTATTTTTAAAGTCTAACCGAATGTAGAATATAGCGTATTATTGCTATTTCACAGAGCCATTCATGTGCAAAACAGATGCTAGGGGGGTAGGTAGAGCATCATATTTTGAAACTTAAGGCCACTGACCAAGCTGCTATATTTGATGTGTTGGGGGTAAGAATGACAGAATGCTGTGAAAATTATGAAACCGCCTAACATATGGGACTGGTGGATGAGATAATTACTGATTGATTTTGGACCCAGCTCAGAACTAATTATAAAACTAAATCTATTTCATGGAACAAGGGCATGTGAAAAGTGGCATCGTTATTATTTGTTTAGTATACATACTGTGATAACCTTACAGATACTATTTGCAGATGGTAAAATAGACTGATTTGGTTTAGACATGCAAAGGATTTACCTGCCATTAAACTCTCATGTGTCAAATGGCCCTATAACACTGAGAAGGCTGAATGTAACAATAATATAGTCATGGGTTAAAACCAGCTACAGTACAGGCAAAATGCTGCAATTACAAAAACATTTCACCAATGAATTGTTCCTTTACCATCGAACATGACAACAATGAAGTTACATTCCCAAAGTCACAAACCCCATTAACCTTTGTTTAGTTTAAACTCAAATAATGGCAAATTTGACTGGTTCCACTCTGTGGGGTCCAGACCTGTTGGCACCGATTCCCCACCTTTAGCCTCAAATCAATCCCAGCACATCCTGCCGGCTCTGTTTGCACAGCTTGCTGCCCAGCGCTCATACTAATACAATACATTACCTCAAAGCAGAACAAACTATAACAACCTGTCATAATGTGAAGTGGCTGCAGCTGCATCATCAAATAGGTGAACCTGTCGGCTCTGTGATGCTCCGGGCTGGATTTGAATCGACTTCAAAGTCTGGATCAGTAAGTTAACTTATGTTGATATTAATGGTAACCAACTGTGTGGCCTGTTCTGGACATTAGCTTTGCATGTTTATCATATCATTATATTATCGGCACTACAAAGATTTATCTGGGTTCTACTGATGTCTGTCCGCTGAAGGCCTGATTAACTTGCTGGTGGGCCCTGAGGCAACAATGAGCTTTTTGGTCCCTAATAAACCCCTGTGTCTTTATTGGAATACTCTCTGACTCAAGGATTGCTATTTGAATTATATTGTTGAGGAATGTGCTAAATGTAAGCAGACATTTAAATAATGGTAGATTTAGACAGGGAACAAAGAAGATATTTTCTTTAGTGGTGCATATCCCAAACAAAATGTCACTTCAGCTAAATCAGCAAACAGATGGACACAAAGCATGGAGCTCACAGGGCCACTTGATCTTTGGACTCCAGGGCAGGTGCCCACACATAACCATCAGCAATCCTATTAAAGTTACATTACAGCTTGCTGTCTTAGCAGGAGCTGAATTTACTGGTTATCAATCATGACTGATATGGGGTGGCCATTAGCTCAGCCGGTAGTGAGGGTGTCCCATGACCAGAGGTTTTGCCCTCGCTGCAGCACACCTGGGTTCAAGTCCGGGCTGGGCCCCGAGTTATCAGATCTCCTGACCCAGTATTAACCCGAGTCGGCTGGTTCTGGATCACTGGCTTTTCTTAGAGTCAAAACCAAACATGGTGAAGCTGTTTTAAGCTTCAATGCTGCCCAAATGTGAAACAAATTGCCAACTGAGAAAGGCTGGAGACTATGCTTGCTACTTTAAATCAAAGTTAAAAACCCACCTGTGTTCCATTGCTGTTAATTCATTTTCTCTTTGTTATCATTTATTATTATTGCTTTTACTTTGTATGCCCTGATTGCTGTGTCATTTAGGCTACTCGCTTGCTATTATTGTTTTTATCATCTGTTTTTAGTATTATTGTATTTATCATTTGTTTGTTATTGTTTGTATTGTAAAGGTAAAGCACTTTATATTGCTTTGCACACGAAAGGTGCGACACAAATACATTTGCCTTGCATTTGGCACATAGGGCTGTAGGTTGGGTGAGGCAGCTAGCTTCTGCCAAAAGAAAATAAATACACCTTTGGGTAATTCCATGCAAGATGCTGTCCTGACCATCAAGAGCAATTTGGGATTCTGCATTCTTGTCCAAGGAACCTTTAACATGTGAACAAGAGGATCTGAGAATCAGAGTGTCAGCACTCACTGCGTTTACATGCACAGCTTAGTTGGATTACAGCCATAGTTCGACTCTGCTACTCAATCGGACAACTGCAATTGTCCGAGTATACATGCCGGTGAGAAAATCGGATTATTGGCGGAAGCATGTCATACCCCGGTGCTGTACCCATTTCAAGTAGTGGTGATAGATCCACCTCCAGCAACAACAAACTCTGCCTCTGCATTCGAGACAGACGGCGTACGAAGCTACAGCTTTGCATGTGATGTACATGATAATTACACAAACTAGATTCACAATGGCTCTCATGCTTGCAGTGATTTCAGAGGAAAGACGCCGATCTCTCCATCGTGTTGTTTGCTATTTGTGGCAACAACACGACTACATCGTCTCCTTCTACTTCCGGCTCACGGCCCCGGGGAAAAAATCTCGAGCCTACGCAGAACGCAAAATCCGATCCGATCTGATGCGACGTATACATGCACGAGTAATGCGACTATCAATCGAATAATCTAGGTGTTTTAATTCGACTGGAGAAATCTGATCCGGTCCAATCTTAGTCAGACCAAGGTGTATACATGCATCTTAAAAATTTGATCATAGTCGGACTAAGCCAGTAATTCGGTTTTCTTGAGTGTCATGTAAACGCACTGACTGTGATCCGTGGACGACCAACTCACCCAGCACAGCTCAGTATGAGACACAAAGTCTATGTAACTACTTTTTCAACAGGTAATGAGTTACAAAGGAATGAGAACATGTGTTTTTTTTTTATTTTTTCGTGTAACTTAACACTGGCGTTTGATTATGTAACTGCAGCATACTTTAAATAAATAATTATTATAATAAATCATTCTATCAAAAAACCTTCTTAGTGAGCAATGAATTGAGAGGGTCAATTCTCCTACACCACACTAGAATGAAATGTGAGCTTAAGGTGAATACAATTGTGTTAATGCTGAATGTAAATTATGTAAATTATGTCAAAGCAGCCGACACTGCCCGACCCGAAGCTCCCAGTGAACACAGCTGATTATGTGATGAGAGGGCTTGCCAAACGCAGCTGCACACAGCAGCATCTGAGAGCGACAACTGCCAATTTGACGCTAGGGAACAAGATTGATTGATGGGTGGATGGCATGATAATATTGATTGAAATTGGTTGGTTTAAGCTTAAGATGACATTATTGTTTTACAGGAAGAACACAAGGCTCGACTTATAAAAAGCAAATAACAAATAAAAAGCTCAGATCTGGCTCCCTTACAATCTGCTCAATCATTTGGATGCATTTCTACAAGCGTTGAATTAAAGGTATACCACAGCAGTGTGTTTTGTCCGACAACTCCTCCGTCTTTTTGTCTACATAAACAGTATGCCAACGTTGCATATTCGAGTACAGATATGCACCCTCGCTTCCTCCCACCCCCAGGTGCTCTAATTGAGAGGAGGCTTTTGTTATATAAACAAGAGGTACACCTCAAGTTGAAAATTAAATATTTGAAGAGCAAGTGGCATGCTTTTGAGAGTGATATATATTTCAGTGGGTGAACGCTGGTGTCAAAGGGGTGCCGATGAAGAGGTGGTTATTGGCATGAAGTGCCTGCCATACTGCACCTGAGAGTCAATTCTCACCTCGCTTCTCCTTCACAGCAATGAACACAACAGCCTCTAAAGCTCTATTTCTGTACGCTCCAATTGGATCACGCTGCTGCTGATTGTTCTAGATCTCAGTAGGCTGTTAAAGTCGTAATCTGCAAGTTCCTTGTTATTTCCCTTTTTCCCTTTGTCTCCATGTTTGGTGCTAAGCGCTCATTACTGCAGTTTTGCTCGACGCGTCCCAGAGATCAATCAGTGTGTCTGGTACTCCAACGTTTTCTTTCTTGGATTTTTGAAGTGGGAGTTTCTGTAAGTGGCACGCTTTTGTGTCTTCAGCTGTGTGGCTATTGCTGCTCATGCTAATGTGTGTTTCAGATATGGCAGAAAGTTGGAAAGTTTGATTCCCTGTGGGGAAAAGCATAAAGGAGCTGCAAGTCAGAAATCCAAGTAGTGAGGAAAGGCAATATCTCCTCAATAGAGAAGGTGGTGAAAACAGTACAGCGCATCACCAGGACCCATGGAGGACCCCTACATGCAGTGGTACAGGAAGAAGACCCCACAAACTGGTTCACATCCCCAAACTAACTAATCAGACTATGGCATGGAACGGTGCATGCCAACATGAGTGTAAGTGCATGGCTAAAGCTAAAGCTGTGCTGCATATCAAAACATCCCACACAATAGCTCATCATCAAACTGATGATGTGTCTCTGCTCGCATTTCCTCTTGTATTTACAACACAGTGCAATGCTTCACCAGGCCTTCAATGCAAAAACAAGTGAAATATTACTTATTGCACCTTCAATTCTAAGAGGCCATCAACTGCTGGATTGGTTGTGTAATGTTCAAGATCCTGAAAAATGGTGCTAAAGAGAAAATTGAGGTTGTTTCAAACTTATCACAGCAAAAACTGCAAGTAATGACAGATTTGAAAGGAGAGCAGCTTTAATTTGATGCAGAGACACCACAACATTTCCTCTTGTCTCCATTGATCAGTCACACATGAGAAAAAAACATGTGCTTATGCATCGGTAGAACAGAATAATGCCACTTAACAAGCAGCAGATACAGCCAGGATCTAAAAAGCTTGTAGAGCATAGCAGAGGGTAAATGGGAGCTGGAAAGTCTGGTGCGAATCGATAAAAGCCATCAAACACCTGAGGGGTCCCCCAATTTTCCTACAAACCACTCCACCCCCTGGGCAGGGGGGAAACAATGGCAGGGCATCAATACCTGCAATTGGGAGAAGGTGGGGCAGGAGACAACGAGCAAACCACACAAGTGGGTCACCTCTCCTCTAGACAGCAAATGGCCGCGCAATCGTTTGCATCAATTCAGTCCAGTGGGAGATGGAAGACAGGATGGGGAAGGGGTGCCATTAGGAGCGTATTGGTATAGAAGGGAGGAAGAAGGGGTGTGGAGGTTTTTAAAGCAGGTAGAGATGGAGACACAGGGGGATATAGGAGTTTTCAATTACCCACAAATTCACAGCAATTTCCTCCTCTTTCTGACCACACCCCCCACTGCGAGGCTGATGGGAGTCCTGAACAAAGAGGCGTGGAGATCGCAATTGTTTGACTGCGGGTTGGTGGGGAGGAGCAGGAGGAGGTCTGTTTTCATCTGTCTGCCTTGTTCAACCTTTCTCTGTCACCTTGCAGCTTGTGCTGGAGCCTTCTCTTTTTTTTGCAGTGGGTAGGAACTTCAAAGTGCATTTCAACTTCTGTGTAGATGTTGATAAGCCACTTCCTGAGAACAAGAGATACTCTTATGCTGCTTAAAGATAACAGGCAAACACACACATACACACAGCAGCACACACACTGCATTGTTCCATTCAGCAGAACAAGTCCGCGCTGTTTCTGCTTTGTAAAGTGGTTAAATTTGTTCTGTGTCACACCTCGTCTCACTGATCACTGTCGCCTTCAGTTAAAAACTCCTCTGCAATTTGCATTGTGTTCCTCTATTAGCAGAGAGGGTAGCTTTGTAATGTTTTGGATTAAATTATAGAAGAGACTTTGTACGTGACGTCGAGGAGCAGATATGTGCTGACAAAAACACCTCAGCAGGGATGAAAATGACAGAGATGGAACCATTGTGTGTAAGAAAGAGGAGGGTGTGAAGCGTGATTATAGCATCCACCATACAGGCCGGTCTGGCCCTTCTCATCTCCTCCTTTGTTGGGAAAAATCTATTATCCCCTGACCCAAGGTTATAGCTATGCTTTTCAATTATTGTTTATAATACACTTAAATCAATGTAGTTCTCTGGTAAATTTCAATTTACCAACAAAATGTATTTAACAATAGGCAATGATTAAAAGCTGAAAATAAAGTAAAGCCCAGCCAGGCACCTGCTGGTTTTATCTAATTTATCAATCTGCTGGTTATTTTCTTTATTAATCAATGACTCATTTAGGATAATGTAAAAAAAAACATTGTGAGAGTGCTCATCTAAATTACACAAAGTCCAAGTTAGCATTTGCAAACCGCATTTCAGACAACACAACATTTGAGAACCCAAAAATAATGGGTTTACTAGAACACAAAGAAAACCAGCATATATTAATGTTTGAGAAGCCTGAAACTGACTGTAGGCATTATTGCTTCCAAAAGAATGAGAATTAATAAATCATTATTACAGATAAAGCTCTGGAGCTGCTTGTCTGGTTGTTAGGCTTATCTGTGGAATAATTAAGATGCCAGGGTGGGGGCCAATGGGTCCATCCAAGCAGATTAATCTGGCCATGGCCAGTGATTCCTAAACAAGTTTTTGCCACCCTAAGCAGCGTGGCTTTAGGAGCAGCAATGTCTGTTAGTTGGTGTGGTGCGCACATTCTTGATTCCTGCATGCCAATGTCCCTCTAGCACCACCATGAGGTCAAAATGTGTGATGTAAAGTTAAATGTCTTCACAACTTTTAGAGGGGCTGCCATAACATGTGGTGTACTCACTCATGTAAGTCTAAGCTAGCACCATCATCAAATTTCTAATTTTCCCAATATATTGGTTTGTGAATAGAAAACAGCAAAATTAATGTATTGACATCAGACATTTTGTTGAGTGCCCATTAGCCAATGTTAGCATGCTAAGATAGTGGACATAGTAAACCAAAAAAAAGTGTCCAAAATCACTCACTACCCCCTATAACGCGGACTATACAGTAAATGTGCCATTTTGTAGTAAAGTGAGATTTATTATACCCTATATAGATGAATCAAAGTATCCCACAATGCATCGTGAAAAATAGTGTGCAACCGATGGACACTAACTAAGTGCCATGCATTGTGATGAACAGAACAGTGTCCAGAAGAAATATTATTTTATTTGAAGGATGAGCTCACCATATAGTCCACTATGTAGAACTCCCTATGTCGTGAGCAGGGAGGGGTGAAGGAGTGGGTGATTTCGGACACAGTGGCTGTATAAAAGAAGTAGACCTAGCCACCTAGACGTCATCCACTGGTTTGTGGACTACTGTTCTGAAGTCTTAAGTTTGGCATTTTGACTGTAGCCATCTTGTATTTTTGGAGCCAGAAGTGACCATAATTGGACAAGAGGGGTGGAGCTGGGGAGGAGCAAGGGCTGGATCTGACTGAGAACTAGAGGAACTGCAATCCAACCTCTATCCTGATGGAAGGTTGCCATGTACACTTTCTGAATATCTTCACCCTGGCAGGAATTTTCCAGAAGCTCCATTTTCAGTGACCTGAAACGTTGTTTACGTGTGTACGGAAGGCCAAAACGCATAAAAAAGCTTTGTTTTAAGAAATATCCCTGTGTGTACAGGGCCTGATGGGGTCATAAGACTACCATACCATATTAAAGAAGAACTGAAAGTAGTAACTGGGACCATGAACTCATTAGGAGAAACTGATTACTGATGTAAAAAAATAATGTGAGAATTCATTTTCTCATCAAACCAACACGAACACCAGAATAAATGTTGGCGATGAGCATTACTTCAAAACATGGATATGTTGAAACCTTAGATTTCTTTATCTGGTTACTTTACCTGGTTAGGTTTAGGCACAAAAAACACTTACGGGTTTGGAAAAGCAGACGTGGAAGAATACGGCCCATTCACACTGCCCTTTGACTGCGGGGATCCTGCGCCAATTCATGTCAATGTGGTATGTAGGCGTGTGACAAATACAAACCGCCTAGACTGAGTGGTATTCTGAAATGTTAACTGCCAACATGGTATCCTGGTGACTGTGCAGTACAGACTACAGTACAGTCAGACTTCTTTTTGCACCCAGTGCAGTAACCCTTGCTGACTCTCAGAGAGAATGCAGAACGCACTTCCTCATTTGCTTCAGATTCTGAGGCTATGCCCAATTATTTTAAACAGTCTATGAGTAGACATTTTACCTACCAGACATCAGCAAGCTGACATTTTGTATTTAACCATGGCCTCACGGAGGTGCTAGTATAATGCAAGAAAAAAAGGTCCCAGGAGTCAAGTAGCTACAGTGAGTTACAGCATGTTTCCTGTCAATCGTGCACCTTCCGTTCCAATGCAACTGTCTACACATCAGAAACCTCTCTACAGGAGACAGGAAGTTTCCCATGCTTGCAGATGTTGCCACACAGGCCTGATAGGAGCCTCTATCACCCATGTCACTTCCCCTGTTCCCTGGTTCAGCAATAAGGAACAACTAGGTAGCCATTTCACACACTCACTCTCATAGTACATCTGAAGTAGTGTGTGTGTGTGTGCATGTGCGTGTGTGTGAGAGTGAGAGAGGGAGACACAGAGCGTGTGTGTGCGTGTGCAGGGGGTTGGTTGGGGTTCTTTCTGGATGGTTAGCCTTATCTTCCCTCCCATGCACATTTACAATATATGCTGTGCCAGATGGCCAGAGAACACAGAGCTGCTAATGGTACCACTTGATCATGTCTTCGCTCCGCTATAAATCAGTATATTAACAACGTACATAAATGCCATATGCAGAGCGTTTGATTGATCCCCATGTGACACATAAAGCCATTTCATAAAAGGAGAGGAAACACTTAAAGGACAATGTAGATTCAGTCATGCATGCCTGAGTGTTAGTCCATGGGAGAGATTGCGCAGCCATTACCCACAATTTAAATACATTTTCTAGAACTTAATTAAAACACTTCTCCATGTTTGCATTTCCATGTATTTTAAGTACACAGAGAGGTGAAATCACTGATGAACATGTGGGAAATGCTAATTGGCCTGCACGTATGATAAAGTGCTGAAACAGCTTTTGTTTTGAAGTTCGTTGTTAACAAGTGGTTATGAGTTCACACACACACGCACGCACGCACGCACACACACACACACACTCACACACACTCACTCACAATGGTTAATGAGAGGTAGCGTGTCTCTCGTAATACATTACTGCTCCCATGTGGTGAAATACAAGTCATGCTGCACTTTTAAAGGCTTACTTCACTCAAAGAAGTAAAACAACATAGGCTCCTTTCTGCGGGTGTTTCTCCGTGCAGACAGTTTGGTAATTTGTCCTTGTTTTTAAGATATGTGTTTGTCTTCAACCTAAAGCAACAGAGGGAGAAGTAACCGCTGTCTGAAGGCCAGAGCAGAGAATGAGGAGGAGTTTCTTCCTCCAGCACGCCATTTAGGTCCTGAACCAGTGAATGTACACATGTGTAATCTGGTATAATCCATCCACCTGCAATACAATGTATAAACCCAGTACTGTTTATACTGTTTAGCATCCATGCAGATGTTGCAAGAGCTGTGTATAGAGTGTATAGCTCCCTCAGGCTACAGTTTCACGTTATGTCCCATATTGGTTTCCTTTAACTTCTATATTATCTAAATAATTTCTATATATGTAGTGTCTTTACATTTCATATTTTCTATTGTTGTATGATGTCTGACACTTTCGATGAATAAAAGAATAGAAGTGATAGTTATGCGGGGGAGCGAGTCTCAGTTCAGTGAACACAACCCTTTAAAGGGGCACTATGTAGTTTTGGAGAATTGAAATATTTACAATATCAATGAGGTAATAATACAAACTCAGAAATATGAATTTAATCTTAAGTGAATAAACGTAGTAGTAGTCCTCAGAGGAAATTAAGGTCCCAGGACACTGTTTGAAGCTAGAAAGGTGGCAGGGTCTGCCACATATAACAAAGTAAAACAGTATAAATTGTGTCCTTTAAAGTCAGTTTATCTATTCAGTTTATTCAGTCATGAAAACGAAGAGAGTTTGATTATTCAGTTTGTTTAGGCAGAGAAAAATCAGCCAATGAAGATCTATCTCTGCTCATTAACATTTCTCCAACAAAACTACAGAGTGCTCCTTTTTAACAAGCGTTAGGACAGACATGTTGCTCACATCAGTAGCAATGTGTGCAGTTACCTCACTGTAAACAGTTTTTGTTGAAGTTTTTGGTTGTATGCTGCAAATTAAATTCCATTCACCATTTCCATTTTATAATAAACTCATCAGTATCAGCAACATAATTCTTTAACATAATAAAGCAAGATAAGATAACAGATGTTGCATCAGCTGAATGCTCAAAATACAAACTCAGTGAATTAAATGAAACAGAAGTGACCAAATCATATTCATGTGCAACTCACATCAATGTGTAGATTCCTTCTGCTCTTGTAAAGCTAAAAGTCTCCTCTGCTCTTTGACTCACCCTGCCTCTAGTGTTGGAATGGGGCTATGTTAGGACGGCCATGATTTGGCATGCAAGGAGATCAGTGTCAGTTTCTGACAAGGGCTCTATATTTAGCCAGCAAGGGGACTGGGTGACCCAGTCTTACTGCAACTTATTGTACAGACACAGTCCTCTGGACCCCAACCCTCTTTTACGTGCTGTCGATTTCTGTTTTTATTGGTGTGTAGTGTGCCTTGATACCATTTGTGTTTCTTATTGAAGAGTAGGTAAGTTACAAACACTTTATTTCCTGCAGTATGCACATTTATTCTCCTCTTCTCTAAACTGCAATTTCTAAAAATGTTATATTAACAGCATCCCCACACCTATCTGCTTGGCAATGAAGTTGTCACCTGTGGCCACCTGAGTATACAGTTTTCTGATTAGTGAAGGAGCAATTAGAAGCCACCATGTGCCAGTCTGAGGTGTCAGAGGCCAGACTGGGCCTGAACAGTCCTGACCCGCTGGTGAGAGAGGCTTTTCTGATGGCCCATGACTACATAGACTATGTAACCACAGGGGGGGCCGATGGCACCATGGGCCCAGCCCCTACAGCCTGCACTGCAGCCCTGCGCTACGCTGGAGACGAGCTCCTCACTCGCTTCCCTATTTTCTTCAGGCGTTGGCCTCGCGTCTTCCAGGATGTGAAGGAGAACACAGCCTGCACCATGCTCATGAGCATCCTGGATGAGCACTTCTTTCCCCCCATCCCCAGGGGGCAGCACAGAGACCTGGCTTGGAGCGCGGTGCTGTCGGTGTATGTGCTAGCTGGCCAGATGGCACTTCATTGCCATGAGAGAGGCATGTTGGTGGTCCTGCCACAGCTGAAGGAGTGTGTGGGGGCCTATGTGGAGAGGGTCATCTGCCCCGAGATACGAGACAAGGGAGGATGGGTAAGTGTCAGTATGTACCTCTGCACAGAAGATAAAACATCCCCAATAACAGTATACATGATAGATTTTTAAGTGACTACCTCATAACTCAGCCTTCATCAGAGCCAGGTAAAATCCCAACATTTGCTAACTTCAAGGACTTGTTTTTAACACAGACTGTTAAAATGTGTTTTCTGTATGCCCAAGCAGAGAAGTGATGTCACTTTAGTACTTTGTTCTCACAGGCTGTGTAGTGCTGTCATTGGTAGATTGACACTCAGATATAGTATCAGTGGAGTTTAAACACTAGTTCTGCTGCCTACTGCCTGGAGTTTTTGAAGCTCAGTGTTACACACAAATCATTCCACTTATGTTATAGTCTGATCCCCATATGTTTGGACATTGATGTTCCTCATGTAAAATTGCCAGAGCTGGATTAACTTGCAAGGGGGTCGAAATATGGCACCCTGATGACCGCTCTGTTCCTTCCACTTCTGTACAATCAGGCACAAGCTATCAGTGCACAGCGCATACTTCACATTACTTCATAATAATTGTTGTATTAATTTACACATTTTGCTGTGTGTCAGTAGCTATGTGGTATTTTGGCTAAAACATATGTTTAATAAGTGATGTGCATCAAAGCTTAACAATAAAACATTTCTGAAACAGAATATGATGCTGGAGCATTAAGGCTCCTATCATTTCAGTTTCTATTGTTCTTTAATGACACATTTTCAAACTGATTTTTCAATTATAAATACAACTCAGCGTTATACTATTTCATATAATTTCATTTGAAATTGAAAGGTCCTTATTTGTTTTTGACAGAGTGGTTTTGTGTCACGCTTTGGAGAGAAGCAGGGCTTGGAGGGTCAAGTGAAGAAAGTGTGCTGTTGGACACTGTTGGCATTGGGCATAAGCATCCTCACCTACTTCTTGTGGAAAAGAATTGCTTAGCCAACTCTGCCACCTAGTGACCACAACAAGAAACTCCCAGAGTAAGCTACCATATTGGGATATTGGTAGAGGTAATCTATAGTATTCAACCAGTCCAGTTGCCTACAATATAGCACTTACATTTACCATTACCTGGATGACTGACATAACCTTCAACAATATTCTATGGTATCGTTTTCATTCTGTACACGGTTTCATTAAAAAACAAAAAAAACATATTTCATATTCTGGCAATGAACAATGTTAAAACATGTCTGATATAAGCTGATGTGAATAATCATGCACTGGTGTAATTTACAAAGCTGTGCTGTAGTTAATTAACTTTGATATGGTATTGTAAATTAATCTGCACTGATCTCCAGTTAATCTGCGTCATAAATGTAGTTTGGACTATAGAGCACTTAGCTGCATGATATGCATTTCTGGTTTGCAAAAGGTATTCTTACAAATTATGTAATGGCACTACAGGGTTTTAGATGCTCATTTCTGGCAAGACACCAGACATGCAGCAACACTTTATGTACAGTGTGCAGCAACTCAAATCTTTCCCATTACTATGCAAATAATCAGAATGAAAACCAAAGACACCAAATTTGCAGAAGAACTTTTATTAACATGAAGGCAGACTTCAAATATGCAGAAGAATTTTTAACATTAACAGCAGACAGAACACTGAAAACTGGAAAGACTTTGAACGTTACATGTCACGGCAGAGATTGAACAGCAGAGATTTGTAGAAATGGCGTTTATGCCAGCTCCTCCTCACCCTCCTCCTCAAATTCACCCTCCTCCTCAGCAGTGGCATCCTGGTACTGCTGGTACTCAGACACCAGGTCATTCATGTTGCTCTCTGCCTCAGTGAACTCCATCTCATCCATGCCCTCACCGGTGTACCAGTGGAGGAAAGCTTTACGCCTGAACATAGCTGTGAATTGCTCAGAGATGCGCTTGAACAGCTCCTGGATGGCTGTGCTGTTACCAATGAAGGTGGCAGCCATCTTGAGGCCACGGGGAGGAATGTCGCAGACAGCGGTCTTCACGTTGTTGGGGATCCATTCAACAAAGTAGCTGCTGTTTTTGTTCTGCACGTTCAGCATCTGCTCATCCACCTCCTTCATGGACATGCGACCACGGAAGATTGCAGCCACTGTCAGGTAGCGGCCGTGTCGTGGATCACAGGCGGCCATCATGTTCTTTGCATCGAACATCTGCTGGGTGAGCTCTGGCACAGTGAGTGATCTGTACTGCTGGCTGCCTCTGCTTGTGAGTGGAGCAAAGCCTGGCATGAAGAAGTGCAGACGGGGGAATGGCACCATGTTTACAGCCAGCTTACGCAGGTCAGCATTGAGCTGTCCGGGGAACCTGAGGCAGGTAGTGACACCGCTCATGGTAGCAGACACAAGGTGGTTGAGGTCACCGTATGAAGGGGTTGTGAGCTTGAGGGTGCGGAAACAGATGTCGTACAGGGCCTCATTGTCGATGCAGAAGGTCTCATCTGTGTTTTCTACAAGTTGGTGAACGGATAGTGTGGCGTTGTAGGGCTCAACTACTGTGTCGGATACTTTTGGGGAAGGCACCACGCTGAATGTGTTCATGATGCGGTCGGGGTACTCTTCACGGATCTTACTAATGAGCAGGGTGCCCATACCAGAGCCTGTACCACCACCCAGAGAGTGTGTGAGCTGGAAACCCTGCAGGCAGTCGCAGCTCTCTGCCTCCTTCCTCACCACATCCAGGACAGAGTCCACCAGCTCTGCACCCTCAGTGTAGTGACCCTTTGCCCAGTTGTTGCCAGCACCACTCTGGCCTGGAAGACAAGAATCAAGATTAAGCTTCACTGCACTCTTGGTACATAATGAGTAACAGCTGAACATTTTGTTAAATTTACACAAAATTACCAAATACAAAGTTGTCCGGTCTGAAGATCTGGCCAAAAGGTCCAGACCTCACAGAATCCATGGTGCCTGGCTCCAGATCAACCAGCACTCCACGGGGGACATATTTACCACCTACAAAAAGCAGAAGAGATGTTAGGGAAAAAGGAAAAATAGTCTCAGAGTGTGCAAATAAAATCAGAAATACGCTACACTTACCCGAGGCTTCATTGTAGTAGACATTGATCCTGTCCAGCTGCAGGTCACTGTCACCCTGGTATGTGCCAGTTGGGTCAATGCCGTGCTCATCACTGATCACCTCCCAAAACTGTAAAAAGATGAATATGTGAACCTTGTG
>OMLP01040423.1:0-17465 GCA_900302685.1 Spondyliosoma cantharus | reverse complement strand
GAGAGGATTGTTTATTTTTTTACAGTTTGCTATTGATTTTTCTGTTTGACAAAATGTAAATAAAGAAATGTCACAAAGACATACTTTCCGATGTTTTGGGCTCACTCTCACTGAATCGCGACGTCATGAATGCATGGTCATATTTTTGCTACATTATGGCCAAGCATTCGGCCTTAAAATAGCATCTGAATAAGCGCCACTGACTTTCGACCGGGTTTTTCCTGGTCTGTAGCGCAAGTGTTTTCTGAAACGGCAAAATAGCACCAGGGAACGTTTACGCCGGAACACGCCTCCTCTTTTCGCTGAACCGCCCCCAGGAGCGCAAAGTCATTCCCTAATTTAAGGACGTGCATCTGTGGAGGGAAAATTCCAATGTGCGCCGGGTGCAAAATAGGAATGATACAAGCGCCAGCGCACAATGTCAATTGCGCCGAGTGCAAGATAGAGCCCAAAGGTTCAACAGGGAGATGCTTCTGAAGTTGATATAAAGCAGTCAGTTTCTGTGGATGCACCAAACAGCCAATGATTAATTTTAGCCATTACAGAATTAACATTAATGCACAGGTGATATAATCTGCTGCCAGTGGTGTTTATCATTGTTTTCTACTTGCAAAGAGGTAAAAGGTCTGTCAAATATGGTTATTAAGCCAGCCAAAATGTAACCAATGAGCAGAGCCCAACCCTAGCATTGCATTCTGCCTGATTAACACACAAAATAAGTAGCCTGTGTAGTTCAACATGTTCAGGTTCACCAGTTTGCTCTGCAATGTAATTTTCTTAAAACAGTGCAAGATATCTTGCGGTATTAAGGTCACTTTATCAAGACTGCTACGCATGTGTAACCAGATGAGAACCTAAGAGCGAGATGGAGAGGGGAAGAGATGGAAAGTATTTGTGTGTGTGTGAACAAGAGAGAAGCAGAGGTAATTAGAGAACACACTTGTGTTGTATTCATTCACCCACCAGGGAAGTCCTGCAACACAGTGCTTTGACACACAGAGACAAAATGCCACAACTCCAGGTGTAATTTATTAAGGAGTGATGGTAGATAATATGGATGCCCTGGCTCACACAGGAAACAATGTGTTATCCAGTTACCATTAGCCTACACGCAGCTAGCACTGTTCAGATTAATGATGCACCTGTTTGGTCTATGTGGAGTTCACATTAAAAGCCAATGGCATGCATGTATTAGAGCTTATTAAATGGCCAGAAATGGAGAGAATGGTCGGTGGTGAGTGGGCGATGTAAATTAAAAGAGAGGATAAAAGGAGATGAGAGGGAGGAAGAGAAGGAAAGAAGAAAGGAAGGGAAGAAGGCACCAGGAGGAAGAGATAGATGAAAGACATAAAATGGGAAAGGAGAGAGAAAGTGAATACTTCATGAGACGGTGGAATACAGCCAAGTGCTCCCAGAAAGCACACTAAATTAATCAGATACATGTACAGAGATGCCACAATGCGTATATTATTATCACAGAGGCCATTGTGTTGGAGCAGGGCTCACAATATAGACAATAAGGAAGTTTAATCAGGGGACGCATTCCTCCCCTATAATGACACAAACACATTACAGCTATTGCCATTAACAGGGACAGTTCCGTGTTCCTTGTTAGCCAGTGGTAGTATTTATTTAAAACAGGATATAAAGTGAATTGATGTTGTAATCACTGCTCCTCTTTGTAGTTTATCATAGACATGCTGTATGTCTCACACAAGGACAGCTTTCACTGGAAATGCACAACCTAATCGCCAGAGTAAGTTAGTTGTATACGTTTCTGCAAAACCACAGAAAACTAATTCCACTTTATGTTGCAACTTTATATTTGTGTTGGTTCAATATGAATTATCTTTTTCTCTTTTCACAACGCTGTGCTTATGCTCTGCAACTGGAGATGGTCCAACTTACCATCAAAAAGAGCCAGATTTGGTCACCAATAAAAGGGCTGTAAATGTCCCATCAGAGTCGACCTGCGGTCACCTGTTTGGCAGCCTCGTGGCTTGTAATAAGGCCTCCACCCCACCTTCTCCTCCACCTCCTGATGTGAAAGTGTGCTATAATGCGAAGGCAATACACGACATCTGGTACAAATGTCAACCTTGGACCTATCTGCTAACATTATATCCCGGTGACTGGGCTGAAATGCAACAGTTAAAAAATACATGCAAAGAACACCAAAGGCAACTTTAGATTGTAAATATCTGAATATCACATTAATAACACCGTTTTTTTTTGTTTTGTTTTTTTAATCAATTTCGGCCACAATTCATGTTTAACCAGATTACAATTTGTTCTAATATGAAAAACATATATTCAATATTCAATCTACAGAAGCACAAACCGACTGAAGTTCCATTTACTCCACCATGAAAGAAGTGGCTGCTTTCCAGTCTACTAGAAAATGACTGATGTCAAAGAGTGACAATGATCCAGCCTTTATGACAACCTGCTATCATTACAGTATCAAATGATCCCATGGGTTATATTACAACCAGCCAGTGTCACCAATTACTAAACAAAGATAAGTTGTAATATCGCAAACGTGCATTTATTCTGTCTGTTGTCAAATGTTAATGTTGCATGGAGGTCATTTGGGCACACTCCGAGTCTGTATTGAGGCGTTTGATGGACGGAAACACAGCAAATTGCACACTGAATGAATGGTGCTGAGGTGCTGAAGCAAGACAAGTAGGACCATTATTATTAGTCATAAAACAGGAATAAGAAGCTAAGATGTATCCCTCTGGACCAAGACTCCTGCTGCAATATGTCAAGTTGAAGCTACTGCCCAATTGCAACATGCAGTTGTTTAGTCTCTATATGAGTTCTGTGTGTCTACTCGTGTAAATACACACATTGCAAGTTGTTCTTGATGTTCTGTACATCAAATACTTTCATTGAAAGGATTTACAGTATCACTTTACCAACTGAAAATGGAACTGGTTGGTTGGTTGGATTGAATATTATTGTATGGAAGCATGTTGTTAATGATTGCTACCAAGATGGTAATAATGTAGTCTTATTAAGCACGTGCTATTGTGTAAGAATTTTCTGTGACTATTTTGGTACCACTGAATTTTTCGAACATCCAAGTATACTAGTGCATGGTGACACAAACATTTTATCCTTTCTGAATATTTGTAACTCCTGTAACAATCTTGTAACAATTTCCCTTAACGATTACATCTGCTTGCATTTATTAGTAGTCAAGTCGACCAGCTTCAAATAAATAATAACAAGAGTCAAACGTGAGGGGAAACAAAACCGTCATACTTATATCTGTTGCAGTACAAAGCATTATCTAAAAACTAAAAAAAAATAGCTTTGCTGAGGACTGAGGTGAGTCAATAAGTGATTGACTTCAATTAACAACCAGCATGCCAACTTAACATTGTGTCGATCCTGCTCTTTTTTTCCCAAAAACTTTTTTTATTGCAATGGCAGGCAATTTTCTAATTAGTAACTCTTTGAATAATAAAACATAGAAAAAGAGAAAAAAAAAAAGTAAAAAAGTAAATCTGATGTATCAGGCAACATTGCACTTACATTTTGAAGACACACTGTGATCCCTCTATTGTTATCACAATGAATGATCTAATGATGCTGACCTTAAGTAAAGCCCTCTTGGGTCCTCGGGTTGCAAGTCTAACGTTCCTATTTAATATTCTTGCATACTTTTGTAATCACAGTTATATAGTTTGCATTTTTTCCCAGTTTAATATGTAATCTGAATTATATTGGATTGTGGATTTTGCACATAGCATCGAAGACAGACCTCAATGGATGAATGAACCTGTATCTCAGACTGCTCCCTGGCCTCCCTTATGGACCCGGAATGACAAATATACAGTCTGGCTAATCGTCAGAGGAGTGCACTCACTATTACACACTGCACCGCCCCACAGGGACAGTCGGAGAGAAATGAATGGATAATTTGCTGATCTGGACATATTCGTTCTTTCCCTCTCTCTTGCTGTACGTGCATATGTGTGTCTGAGCTTGTGTGTGTGTGTGTGTGTGTGTGTGTGTGTGTGTGTGTGTGTATGTGCATAGGTAGGGAAGTGAGTATGTGTAGCAGAGGGAAAAGAGAGAAAGAGAATAAATGACTGTAATAAATGAAGATGAACATTCCAGGGCCTCTGCTCTCTTCCTGTGTTTTTCTCAATTTTTCTCTCCCCCACTGCCAAATATGTATTGATTTCCATGCATATTTATAATCTGCACTGAACCAGGGGGTCTCCAGTGTTTTCAGAGGTGATAGGCCTGATCCATGGAGCAGAATCAACAATATCGAACACACAGAATCTCCAATCCCTCTGCTAAACTCTGATGATATAAAACACTCATTTCACAATGCTAGTTTGTCCAGGCATTGTGTTCCTCGGGTGTGGTGGAAGGTTGTTTTAGGGGTTTCGTATTGTGGTCAAACGTTATTTATTCTGTTTTCTCTTGGTGGATGAATTCTCTAAATCAAACTCAACATGGATTTCTGCACTCCATTGTGCTGTATTTTGTGCATTAGCATCAAATTTATAGGGTACGCTTATGTCATTACCTGTTCCACTCTATATTTTCTATTCTTTCTGCATGACATTAGATGTGATTACATGTCTTCATACTTGCATTACTTAAGCCTTCAAACTGGTTTATGGCACTTTGATGAGGCAGCATCCCCCAAAGACGTCCAACGTGATTAATTATCCACTAATTCTTTGATTAATTGCAATTTCACACAATTATGTTCTACTTTCCTACTCTACCTCAACACTTATTCCATTCATTCCTCTTCGCCCTGACATTGCGAGCAACTATGACTTCATCGTTTACTCCCTATCAATATGTTCTTTGAGCACAGAGCTCTCAAAGGGGAGACACAGGATAAAGACAAGAGACAGGTCTCCTAAGTGGCTCTTCATCTGCCTTCTGTCAGGCTTGACCTTGCTGTGATGGCTTTGTGTGTGTGTGTGTGTGTGTGTGTGTGTGTGTGTGTGTGTGTGTATACATGTTTCCTCAGTATATTTTTTGTGTAGTGAAAATGTGTTCTGGTCTGTGTGTTGCCTTGAACGCAAATGTACATGTGTATTTTACAGTGTGCGGCTAAGCAAGTGGTATGATTTAACCCTTAATAGAGCATCCTTCTCGCTTTCTTCCTTCTTGTATTCCCTCTCTTTCTCTTTGTCTCTGTGACTTACTGTCTTGCTGTCTCTTACCCAACATGTGTTTGGCAGTGGGTCAGTCACACTTTTTTTCTGTACTAAAAGGATTTAATGGACAACTATAGTGCTGTACAACCTGACTCTAGTTGTCAAGTGTCAGGCACACTTGTCTTAAGTGATCAGTGATCACCGCACACAATAAGACCCTGCAGATATATCGTGCCGGCAAGTACAAAACAACCGGGAGCCACATACACTAAGAGGCACATAGCGCATGCAGTTGGACACAAAGCCACTTAAAGAATGCACACAACAACAAAACAGATAAAAGGGTAGGAACTCAAGCTTCCAAGGAAAACCATGTGCCAATGACACATGTACAGGACGAAGATGTATTTTGTCGATGTCCAGTCTTCCACAGAGTGATTAAATGCTAGGTGGAGCACGAAACCTTAATGGTTAGAGGGGAGATTTCCCCTGGTGCCTCATCCCCTCACACAGTCGATCAAAAAAGAGACAAGTGATGGAAGGTTACATCAACCAAATGCTATACAACATGGACTGAATTCACTACAACTCAGCCGACCACCTACACATCACCTTGTACTTTTAAGGACTGTGAGGAGGCATATAGCTCGTCACAGCACTTGTTCTATATTGAAGCACATGACAAGTAACTCAGTCACTTGCTTCGCAAAGGATTTAGCATAAAAGACAGTTTTGCCATCAAATTACTTTTTGAGGTTTTTTTGTTCATTTTTATGATTCAGACAAATTGTTTTCCTGTTACAACCATCAATGCTTCAAAATTACCATAGCCATTTAATAGAAATTGATAATAGTTGGCTCAAAAATCATTAATTTACCTAAGTAGACCTACTCGGTCATGAACTGAACCGTCTCTGTTAATGGCAATGGCTGTAATGTCTTTGTGTCATTATGGGGATAAATGCATTGACTGGTTATACTTCTTTTTGGTTAGTTATGTCCTGTTTCATTTTGCAGCTATATCCTCTTGTGTCTTGTTGTCATTTTACACTTCCTGCTCACCTGTGCTCCTAGTGTGCAGTTTCCCTCTTGTGTTCCTGTGCTCCTCTCTAGCCTGATTATCCCTGCATACCTGTCTCACCTCAACCTCATTTGCACTGCATTCCCAGTGTTTCTCCACCTGCACCCTATCTCCTCTTTAGCTGAGTTTGTATTTAATCCTGTGTTGTTTCCTCACTCTTTGTTGGTTTTTTTTTTTTCTGTTCTTGTCCTAGCGTCAGTCCCGTTTTAGTCCAACCATCTCCTGTGCTCCTGTGCCTGTGCCTGTTCCTCCCGTGTCTACTGTGTTCCTGATGTGTTCCTCTTGGTTTCTGGTTCCTCCTCAGTTTCTGTATTGCTTTTGAATTTTCTTTAGTCCACCTTTTGTTGCATGCCATTTTCACTGATCACACTTTTGGATTGTTTTGATTTTTTTGGACATTCAGTACATTCATGTTATATGTTATACTACCTGCCTATCTGTGTGTCTGTATTTGGGTCCTCACCATTTTGCAACTGTGACATGGTGAGGGTCAAGGTGAGCAATCTGTTCTCCTTCTTGGTCCACTACAAAGTCATTGTATTGTAGGAGTGGACTAGCTGTGGAAAGGAGCAGGAGCATCAAGAAAACAAGCATTGGCAACAGAGGGCACAAGAGCTGGTCTAACTGGTAACCACTGGCTGTAATTACTTAATGGATATCTAATGACTTAATGTCCTTGGTGGACATTGTGCAGGCATGCTGCAATGGTGGTGGATTCTGAGAGGTTGTAGATGTTAATGGTCATGCTAGGATTTGCTGTGTACCACAGGTCTATGAAAGTTTTTATGTATGCATATGTTATAAGACGTACTGGGAAATGCCCAGAGAAAGACATTCAGGACAAGAAAGTTGTGCTTAAAGTTAAAGAGGACCAACTACACTTAATTACAGCTCTATATTTTTATTCTGTGACTTCACAACAGTTGCTTTGAATTATTCACACTTCAAAAAGTTCCTTATATATCTAATGCTGACCCCCCATGCAGCCCTTCCGTTCATCCTCTGTCTGAAATGTCTTGTTTTAGCTCCTGTTTCTTTAAGGTTCCTCTACCTCAAATCTAACTTTCTTTTGGCTTTGGACCACCAGGCAAAAGGAGGACTTTTAGGCGTAAGGGTGGGGACAGCATAGAGAGCCAGCTATCAGGATAATAAGAGTTCAGGCAGAGCAGCCAGAGGACATCTGGGGCAATTTCTCCATAAGATATGCCCCAGTTCAGTCCTGGTTGGAGGAAAGGTATATGAATGGACAGACTTAGCGGATAGATTGGAGCATCCCTGTTCTTCGTGGGCATACTGTGCCTGGAGCAGATGACCAATAAATAAAACTGTGAAAGGTTTACGTCAACTTCACATGAAAGTAGAATAAATCATTAGAATCTGAAACCTGAGCTGACACCTCATTATTTGAAACTTTGGCCACAACCTCTGATACTGTAAAATCATGTATGTGTATGTATTCTACGGTTGAGAAAATGTAGTGCCAAAAGAAAGGGCGGTCTAACAGCGATGTAAAGCGGTGTGAATTTTCTCTATACAATGTTCACTTGAACTGATATAGATTTTTTTTAGGTGGGCCTTGTTTTAGGTGGTTAAAATTCGCTTTGCATCTGGACTCCGTTCACTGCAGTACAAAGCTGAGTGTCTAGGCTGGAGAGGCTCTCTGCTTCTCCAAACTGAGGCTGCGCTGATCGGCAATTACGGTAGGGAACAGACCGACTATAGATATGTACTTTATATGACCCCACTTAAAAAAACCCGAACTATCCCTTTAAGCCAATATCTTTTCTGATCCTTATGTTTTTGTAATTCATAACTTCCCTGAACAACAACTATTGAAAATGGTCCCCTGCTCTTCACTAAAAACACAAGAATCTCTAATACATAACAAAAGTAGAGAACATTGTGGTTAAAAAGCTGTTTTTTTCTGCATCGAAATGTGTGAAAAAAAGTGCAAATTTGTTTTCTCTTTTTATTTGATTACACAAAATTATTTTAAGTGAAATCATAAAGAAACTATTATAAGATATAAGTCGTGGGTATACATAAGTTAATAACGAATGTAATTGAAGCATGATGGCAATTGTGTTTGCTTGCTGCTGTGGTAGTTATTTGGATGGACCGTGGTGACAGGGAATATTTGTCCCAGGACCAAAATGGCAGAAACATCTAAATTTATGATTCACCATCTTTCAAAAACATGATATGACACACTGACACATTTCCTTTTGTTCTTGCATCTTCTAACTTTTGAAGAAGGGGAAGCTGCATGGATCTAGGGATGTCTGACCGTCTCCTCTACCCCCCACTGAGTGGATGATTTATTTGGCCCCAGTGAAGCCTTGATCCAAAAGATTTCCACAGCAAGTTGTTATATCCAAGTAAGACTCCTCTGCAGGTGCAGAAATGTGTGTGAGTGTGTGTGTGTGTGTGTGTGTGTGTGTGTGTGTGTGAGTGAGAGAGAGAGAGAGAGAGAGACAGAGAGAGAGACACGGGGGTGGACAACTACCAACACCCCTCTGACAGTGGCCCAGTGATGGAGGGTCCATGTTGGAAGTATTGCTGGCTGTGAGACTGATGGATGATGTGTCATATCTCATGGTGGAAATGCCCTGAGAATAGCTCTGACATATGGATGTGCTACAATAATACAGTGGTAAAACTAAGAACTGAGGAGTGACAGACATTAGCTGTGCGTGCCAAAAATGGGGACACAAGTATCACGGGGAAATTTCTTGGTGAGACTGGGTCCTGAGTGCATTGAAGGTGTGCAGGGTCTTGATATGAAGGACACTGTACATGTGTTGCATCATTAGCCCTGTGGGCTAGCTGTTACCAATATCTAACATTTCTGAAATAACTTATTTCAAGCTAATGTTTTTAAAGCTGTACATATGCTTAGCAATTAAAATAGAATGTTATAAACAACTGCCTCTCTAAGTATCAATAACTACATTGAAATCTCAGTCCAACTACCAATCATGTGAACTCTGTGCATTTATTGTAGTTCCATTTCACAAGTAAAGCAGCTATGACGCAGTTCTCAGTTGGTACGCAGGGCAACATGCTGTCCACTCAGTTTCCCGTGGTGAGAACTTTTTTAGATTGCAAAACTGTGCATACTAAACAGCAGTTTGAAGGACTTGTTATGCCAAACATTTCTGCATTGGAGTGAACCGCTATGATCAGCCCAAATGCTTGAAAAATCAGATATTTTATAGCTGACTTTACAACTTATTTTAATGAATGTCTGATGAGTCAGGTAGTCATTTATCAGACTCTCAGCAGACTGATGTTTAAATTTAAACTGTAAAGTGTCCTGTTTCCATTGTGTACACATCTTTGTACCCCATTTAAGGGATCATTACAAAAAAAAAAACTTATTTTGTATATATTCTGTGGTATTCTGATATTATAAAGACACAAAATCAGTTAGAAACAGGCTTAACAATCTGTTAAACTGAGGTCAATTAAACTTTGACGCAAAAGACCATGAATTGATTTGTTTTATTTCAGGAAAAAAAAGCATAAGCAAAAGTACATGAATATGAGGAATTGTTACTATTGGTTGCAGACAAAAAAGGTTGCATCAGATTAAATTTAACTGTAATCAGTTAGTGATTAAAATTAGTTGAAGAAATCAATTTTGGATTATTTTGATAAAACAATGGATTTTGTATGTTAATCATGTGCCAGTTGGTCAGATAAGCTTAGGCTTACAAAAAAGGCACTGGCACAAACTAAAGGTGTGTGTGCTTTGTGTTTCCGATGCTGTTTTTTTTCATGTACGTTTTTGTTGCAGCTATTTTTTTAATCAAAGTCCACATGGAGGACTTTGCTCTCATGATGCAAAAGTAGGACTTCAAATATTCATCTAACATTGCCAATGTAGTTACTTTGATATACAATAGGACATAGCCTGCATATTCATATAACAGAAAAATATGTCATCATTTTAGAATTACCATAGATTTAAGACAGAATCAAAAGTGTAATCACAAAATTAAGTACAATTAGCAAATCATTTTGAAATTAATTTAATATGTAATGTTTTCACATTGTTTTTTTAATGGAATTTGAGCTGATGACTTATGTGTTTGTAGTCTTCTTTGTGAAGTTTTCTGGATCAGGTGTATTCTATTACTATCCAACAAAGCAATTATGGTCAATGGAATCTGCCACTATCCCGGTGACTTCGACCTCACACAGTGTCAGGTATTCTTGTCTTCCAGGAATCACAATGTTAACATAACGGCCTTCCATTCCACGACACTCAAAGGTTTTGGACTCCCCAGCGGCGATAGAAGTGATCACAGCACATCTGGAGAGAAAAAAATGAGTTTTATGAGTACAACAATTACATTAGACATACACTATGCATAGAACTCACCAGTAGTCACATTTAATATCGCTGACACAGTTGTGCTGAAAACTATGGGTTTATTCTTTGTAAATAATGGAGATATCCAGTGCACTAATTTCATGTAACTTTCACAACTGTTAAATGATCAAACCTATTAGAAAACAATTGGTGCTGTTACCTAGGGTTAGCATTGCCATTGTTCTTGAGGGAATTTCCAATGCGGATCTCAGCACCATTGATCCTTTCATGGCAACAATCTTTTCTGTTTGTGATGGTGACAGTGTTGACCTTATACGACTTCAGGAGGTCCAGTCTCCACCATGGATTTTTATCTCTTTGTGTGTGGGTACAGGATCCCTGGTTCCAGTTACTAGCACGACTTCCATCGATGGCCCTTTCAGGGACGGCCTTCAGGTACGGGGAAGACTGAGAAACTTTTCCACCTTTAGCAATGTTAATAACTGGACAAAGCGATGCAATCTATTATTCAATAGTTTAAGGCAACAGAGAAGTACCACATGTCTTGATCTGACCAACACGACATAAGAACAGTCAGCATAATTTGATGGAAGTTTTACTGTGACTGTTTGCTCAAAGTCATCTTTTGAGCACTAAATGTTGCAAATCACCATTTGGAGCTTTCTTACCATGAGGCTGCCCTGTGACTTCAACCTCACACAGTGTCAGGTATTCGTGTCTTCCAGGAATCACAATGTTTACATAACGGCCTTCCATTCCGTGACACTCAAAGGTTTTAGACTTTCCAGCGGGGATAGAAGTGATCACAGCACATCTGGAGAGATAAAAAAGAGTTTTATGAGTACAACAATTATATTAGACATACACTATGCATAAAACTCACCAGTAGTCATACTTGACACAGTTGTGCTGAAAACTATGGGTTTATTGTTTGTAAATAATGGAGATATCCAGTGCACTAATTTCATGTAACTTACATAACTTTGAAATGTTCAAACCTAATAGAAAACAGTTGGTGCTGTTACCTAGGGTTAGCATTGCCATTTTTCTTGAGTGAATTTCCACTGCGGATCTCAGCACCATGGATCCTTTTGTGGCAACAGTCTCTTCTACTGGTGATGGTGACAGTGTTGACCTTATAGGACCTCAGGAGGTCCAGTCTCCAGCACGGATTTTCATCTCCTTGTGTGTTGCTACAGGATCCCTGGTGCCAGTTACTAGCACGACTTCCATCGATGGCCCTTTCAGGGACGGCCTTCCCGTACAGGGAGGACTGAGTAAGGCCATACAGTGGGCACACTGTATCACACAGTGAGACACTCTTTCACCACTGAGCCCACCCTTATTTGATTAGTTTTACTGTACTCAATCTGTATTTTGTTGCATATATGTTGACAGAGCTGCTGATCGGAGGCGCTGTTGTGTGGCTGATGCAGATCTTCGTTGACTCATATTTGGTGTCTCGTTAAGTGTAACTTCGAAATGAATCCTTTTTTTTCCCTTTTTTGGTGATTGTTGCTTTTCCTGTCTTGTTTGTAACTGAAAGTTGACTATTATTTCAATCCATCCAATGATCTTTTTCTAAACCTAACCATGCAGTTTTGTTGCTTAAACCTAACCGAACTGACATGGAATCAAAGACCATCCATCCCTCTACAAATATTAATGTGTAATGCTGTTGAATTCACGTAAACCACTCCAAACTGGTCACCAAACAAAGTAGCTGGTGAGACACTGTGGTTAACAAATCAGTAGAATCAGCAATCCCATTTGAAAAGGATGGTTGGCAAGAGGTGTTGCTGTAAAATATTGAATATCACATCGGTGCATCACATTTGAAGTGAACTTTCAAAAATGTAGTCACTGAATTTAATAAGAACTACAACCTAATTCTTGCAGTAATCTTAATTTAAGTAAAGAATTTTGGAGCTATAAGCGTCAAAAATCATTCATAGCCTGATTTATATTGTATCATTGTATTTCCAAAATGGTGAAAATCTTTTATTTTTATGGCTGTGGGCAGTATTCTCTGATGAAAAATGTAAAGTGGTTAAAAAACATTGCCATAGCAACGGTATGAGCCTATCAACAGCTTTGCTCTTTTTTGGCGCTGTTCCACACCCTTCCTGCCTCCTCTCCCCACCCTGTTGGACTCTCCTAACATCTCTCCTCCCGTTCTCTCCCCTTTTTTAACATTTCACCGTTTTTCTCCCTGTCTGCTCTACGTCCCACTCGCTTTCACTCTCCACTCTGTCCAGGTCCACTGTCTCCAAGTTCCTCTCCGTTTTATTCTCATCTCTGTCTAGATTTCATTCATTTTTTTCCTCTTGTCTGTCTATTTAGCAACTCTTCTCCTTACTCATTCTCAACTCCCTTCTTCTCTTGCCAACTGCTGCCTACCTTGTCACCTCGACATCCTGTGTGACCTTCTTCTCTGTCCCATCTGCGTCTCTCCACACCTCCATCTCCCTCCTCTCACTTCATCTCTCCATTCCCCCAATTCGCTCCCTCTCGTGCACTCTTTAACTTTTTCCCTCTCTTTCTTGAATTGCATTCTCTATGAGAGGTTTCTGCATGTGTGTGTGTGTCTGGTATGTGTTGGCATGTGACGCGCCACATGCTCACTGCAAAAGGAACTCAAAATAGGTCAGGCCATTCAGGTGCATTTCAAATGATGCCACAGTCTGCTGACCTGACCTGGGCCGAGGTGTGTACGTGTGCGTGTGTGCGTGTGTGCATGTATGCATGTGTGTGTTAATGCTTGAATCCTACATCCTGTAAACTGACCCTTTTTTGTGTATTCTCTCTGGAATTGTGTTTGTCTGCCAATTAATATCTCTATATTTTGCACATTGTGTACAGTTGATCACATGTGATTGCTGTTCATATTGTGAGTGTTTGCCCAGCCACAAAATAATAATAATAACCTCATTTTCTTTGTGACACATTGACATAGTACCTTGTTAGAGAGCAGTCAAATCAGCCAAACATTATTCTGGCCACAGAGTGCCTGTCAGTCTGCCATGAGGGACACAATCCAGAGTGACTGCTCTCTCGAAGTACTTAACCTCTTGTTAGAAGTGAGGACAGTAATAAAATGGTGTTTGATATAGTTAATGGACGCACCATCTGGTTCCTGGTCAAAAGCTCAGCAGTCTTTCGGAAACGTTATTATCCAAGAATTATCTTATGGCATTGGAAATTGATGATGATGTATATATTTGGACATGTGTTTTAAATTTAAGGATAAGTAAGTTTGTTAAGGTAATGCTTAAAAAGACAAGTGATATAAACAATCTTAAATTGGTCATTGCTTGCAATAGCACATTGTAAAAGTTAAAGGAAGTCAGTATTTAACATTGATACAAGAGTACAAGTGTACAATGATGTTGCCCCGCCATCAGTATTGGGCCTTGAAGGCATTAAAATGAAAGATTGGCCTGAAATTACCATTTCAATGAACATTATTTTGTGAATGTGCACATTTTGAAAAGTATTTTATGTGTGCAGCTGTCAGGTGGGCCATCACAGAGTAATCATTATAACCTGTTTATTCCAATATGGAGAGATTCAATATTTTCTTCAATTATAAAAAAAATAAAACAGCATTTTTTTTGCTCTGTTAGGACCATGAATGTACCCAAATCTGAATATATTTTTTGGGAAAGCGCAAATAATGATGGAAACAGATATTTCTTTTGACAGAAAACATCAGCTTATCTACCTTGATTAAATACTGATTTAATGCACCACCCAGCGAGCATGGTAAGTGACATAACATCAAACACGCCCCAGTTGTTGCATGGAGGCTCATGCTGGGCTTGGGCAAATTCAGGCGGTGACTTCTACAGAGATGTGTGAGGACCTTCTGTCATTTCCAACAAGTTGAATTTCAGTAAAAAAGAACAAAAAAAAACATTGATTGGTAAAACTGTCAACATAATGAGAAGAGATAACAATTTTGTTGTGAGTATATTTATGTATTTTATTGCAGATATCGCTACTGAAGTTAGCATGCTAAACAGCTAGCCCTGGCACGTCTTAGTGGTGTGAACACCAACAATACTAGTCTACAACAACATTATTTTTCTTTTCTGATTTGACAGGCTGATATTGTTCCTAAATCTCTATGTTGTCTGATTTTGCAATGTTTCATTCTGTAAAAGTGGTAGTTATTTTATCTCTTTGGCTCACTTAGCTTTTGTGCCTGCCGCAGTTTCCATAGCTATTGTTATTTGTTGTTGGTCATTTGTGTTTAATTGGCTATGACCATTAACTCATTCAAATGAGAGCCATAAGCCATGCTAACCCCTTGGAGCACAGCTAACATTTCTGTCAATTATTACATAATTCAAATTAACATTTGTTTGTTGTAATGCGTTCCTCTGTTGATGGTTTTCATCCATCAAGTGCTGACTTTTTTTTCCCTTAAGTTTCCTGACGAGAACTTTCATCGTTACAGAAAACTTAATTTCCTCTCCAGCAAGAGCCACAGTTTTCAAGGAGATGGGATCTTACAGTGTGCCTAACTGCTGCACATGTGTATTTGCTAAATTTGTGAAGACATCACATGTTTGACAGAATAAAGGAAGAAGGGAAGACAGAAAGATGGATAAAGAGGGGTGTTAAGAGGGAATCTCAGTGAAAGAGCAGACTCTACACCAGCTCTCCAGGGAAGCACTCTCTGCTCAATCGCTTGCTCTTAGGTCCCCTCTAATGACATCTCTAGCACCAGATTGCCTCCCCCCGCTAGAGTACTTGTTTCAGTCTATTTTTCCAGAGAGATGGTCCTAAAACGGGGTGTTGAGCATGTGTAGGTGGGGGGAGGCAGTCTCTCAGACAATCAAATGATAGGATTTTCTCTTCCAATCATTTTTGATGGCGTGTCTCTTTCCTCTCCTCTGGCTTCTAGTGCGCCAAAGAGAAGTGAAAGAAAGAAAAAAAAAAGAAAACACTGAATTTGTCCTTCTGTCCTTGGTCATCATGTCCACAAAGATCATTTGTCCTCTTTTTTAGGTAAGTCATTTTCAAGCTGCTTGTCTTTCATTTCTCCTCTCCACCGATCTGAATACCAATACTTTGCTTCCTGATTTACACAACATTTAAAGAGCCTGGTGGCTCAGCTGACTAAAGTTCTTGCACTAAGAATTAGGTTGCTCTTCAAAAAAAGTCACCAGGTCAGCAGAAATGTCTCCAGATGTAAAGCATGAGCAGAAAAATAAAGTAGTTGCTCCTCCCTCCTCTCTCAGGGTGCACTAAAAGTTATGCTGCCTCAATGTGGCAAAACACCTGATAATATAATACCAATGAGCTTGAGTATTTGTGCAATTATGTTCTACAGCATATGTTCAAGTAGAACAGACTCTGAAAACTCGGGATACATCTTGGCATTAATTTACTGAGGCCGACAGAACTCTACTCTTACTCCTCTGCACAATATTGTGGATGTGCATTTAAACCCACAAGCCCAGTGCCAGCAATCAGTCATCCAAATCACCCGCCCAAAGTCTTCGCTTTATACCAAATAGTCAATTACTCTGAAAGCTAAACTTCTCTCTATTGTTAAAACTTTTAAATGTACAACTTAATAATGTCCAACTTAATAATGTCATGCAAAACTTTGTATTTATTGGCTGTTTGTGTTTGTCTTACATGCACAACATTTTTGGAGGGGCTGATAGCATGCCATTTTACATTTACTGATCTTATCCTTACAATCAAACGTCTCTACACCTGGTCAGACTGACAGGTGAGAGCCATTGCCAAGTAATAACATTTACTGCAGTCCAATTTCTTCTTGTGTCAAGTCAATGTACTGCTTCAGTGTGGGACCCCTGGGAGATCCTATTGGTCCCAAAGCACAGGTTGCCAATGTGGCTTGAGATCCTCAGATGATCTAACCCAGTGATCTGTAAGCTGTCTACTGTTACTTGACCATGAACACAATTCACTGTTCCAATGAAGACTTTGTAAGGAATTTTGGAAAAAAATGTTGATTTATTGCCCAAACCATGACCAAGCTCATCAACGAGAAGATGGAAGACCATGGATGCTGCTCTGTAAATCTGATGGTTCAGCAAGGCATCAAAACAAAGTTTCATTTAAATCACCGTCATCATCTTTAATCCAAAGGGGCAGCCAGAATCAACAACAACAACAACAACAAATTAAGTTCAGTCAGACAGGTCACGTTTGAAATGTTTATTACAAGCAGAACATAGTTAGAGTTTGGCGTCTAGGCTCTGACCTCACCACTCCCCGCAGATATGTTTACATGAGATTTTGGGGAGTGATGATTAAATATATATTCCCCCGGACAGAGCCCGTAGGTGGATGCTGGGGTGGAGGTGGGGCTGAAGGAGCGGGCAACGACACTGGCGCAGGGCAGCAGCGGCATTGACAGAGCAGAGGGAGAGAAGGGAAATTTTGCAGCTTAAATAACCTGCCCAATTGAGAGGGTGCAATTGGAAGATGGTCTGGAGAGTAAAGCATGTCACGTGTGTATGTGGCTGTGCGGCTCGAGTTGACTGCCTGAACTCGCTCGCAGGCGTCGCTTCATTTCATCGTTGTGGCTTCAAATAACTACTAATTTAAATCCAATTTAGGGTCTTTCCCATAGTATTGTCACATCATAGAAGTTGCTTGATTGAGCAACTGAGCAGTGACTTATAGTGGTTTTGGAAGGCATTGAGAAATGATGTTGGACCATCAGATCTGAAAACATTGCTCATGGTTGTATTGTTTTGGGAAAGGAGATTATTTGAGAGTGCTCCAACCGGGGACTCCGTCGTTCTACTGGGGGACTTCAACACTCACGTGGGCAGTGACAGTGTTACCTGGAGGGGCGTGATTGGGAGGAACGGCCTCCCCGATCTGAACCCGAGTGGTGTTTTGTTACTGG
>OMLP01040422.1:0-31578 GCA_900302685.1 Spondyliosoma cantharus | reverse complement strand
AGTCCCAGTAAATCCACCCCCCACCCTCCCATATCTATTTCCCCCTCTGCCTCATCTCTCCCTCCCTTCAGATCGCTGCCCCCGGCTTACCACTGGCTGCCTATATCAAAATGAACTGCGCTAATCCCCATGCAAAATATTTTGACAATACGAGCACATGAAGTAAAATAATAACCTAAGCTTCCATTTGGACATTAATTTCAGAAAGCTATACGTACACCGTAAACTAATCATAATAATATCATCAAAATAATCCACAAGTTATATCCATAAGGTTGTTAAATGAAAAGCCCACTGAATCAATGTGGCCAAACTTGATATATAAGGTGCAAGTTTGGTGTAAAGTCACTACAGAGCACATCAGACACACTTGTAAGTCTTCATTAGAGCCACACAAAGATAATTATTCACTGTCGAGAGTTTTGCTGCAAGCTGAAGCGCAAAACTGACCGATGGCGACCTCTGGTGGCCAAAGCACTTAAATGCAGGTTGTACTGTAATTCTGTCTGTTTCAGTTCTACCAACTTGGACCAATTGAATGGGCTTTTTTTTTTCTTCTGCAGGATATTAAACTACATGTTGTTCCTACACGGGGTCACTATGTAGTAAACTGACTGCAACAGAAAGTGTCAACTTTTGAAGGGAAATTTCTGTTTAGATCCACCTGTGATAATGAAAACAAATGATCCCGAGGCGATACGATTATAAGTTTGTGATCACAAGACTAGAATAAGATATAAATAAAAACAACTATACCTCAGGACATTTTCTGATCACGTGATCAAATTTAAAAAAGGGACAGTTCGACATATTTCCCCTCGTATCTGTAGTGCTTCTGATCCACCCAGATTGTTTTCGGTGTGGAGATGTCAGCTGCAGAGATGTCTGCCTTCTGTCGCCTCTAATGGAACAAGATGGCACTCGGCTTGTGGTGCTCCAAGAGCTGAAACAATTCATTTGAAAAAGCTAAACAGCAGTGACTCTTTCCACTAATTATGACCCGGTTACTAATGATAATCCACAGACCTCGTTGTGAACAGTTCCATGCGGGCCACAAACTATTTTCTTTCTACCAAACGCCCAACCATATTTCCGTGCAAGAAGCAAGCGTGCATCTACTCCTCGATGAGCGGCTAGCTAACAAAGATAGTAATTGTTGTTGACATCATGTCTTTTTAAAAAAAAAAAAAACCTCCAAAGCAACGTCTCTTTTCAGAAATCACGACTATTTTACGCAAAACAATCGACGACGTGTTTTTTCCTGCCGATCACGGCGCAGAAAGACAAAAGAATCTACTCACGGATGAAGATCTACTCAGCCGAGAGGGATGCCATCATTGTTCATGCGTGTCAAACTGTTCACAGCAGGGTCTGTGCCATCCGGTTACATTATATTGGAGAGAGGGCAGACGTCTCCACGGCCAATATCTTTAAATCGCAGCAACTCACACTAAAACAATGTAGACGGATAAACAGCACTGCAGGGAGGAGGAAACATGTATTTTTGATATTGGGGTGAACTGTACCTTTAAACACACATTATAAGAGTGAGAGCTCTTTAAACTTTCCTTTACTCTGACGTGCTGTCTAAGATTTTGCTCTTTGATTCATGACTCATCCTCTAATCAGAGGGTCGGCGGTTCGATCCCCAGCACCTCCCATTTGGTCAGGCCATTGTTTTGTGGGGCGGTAACGAACGAGTGAAGTGCTTCATAAAAGCAGTCCATTTACCATTTACAACACCACTAGGCCATTTGTCTGTGGACCTGTAAACATCATCTGCGCGTGTGTGTGAGCAAAAATCCTGTTGTGTAACGTGTGATTCATTCACTGTAAGAACTCCGGCGGAGACGGCGTCACTGTCGCCACCGGAGGGGAGACAGCCACTTCATTCAACACTGATGAACCCAAGTTAAAAACACATCAAGTAAAGTAAGCAAGTAAGTCAATATAAAGTACAGAACAACCCACACAATGCCAGACGTAAAGCCCACGATACCACAAGTGCTCTGCCAGTCACAACTGCTATTGAGGGTGAACTTGACCTCAACATGACCTGAACAGTGGTGTACGGGACGTCATGCATCACCGGTGGTATATTTATCTTGATTGGTTTAAGGGTTAATGTTAGGTTGCTTATTAAGAGTTCAACATGCAAATCCGCTGTGAGTGTGGGTCAAATCCACAAAATCTCATGTTAAATGGTCACCAAGTAATGAATGGTAAAAAGAAAAAAGTAAATGAAAAAGAATGTTTGAATTTGCATGATTTGTCACAGACACCATGAGACCGGTTACTCCCAAACCCGGGCTGGAGAAGATGGAGGCCGGCCCAAATGCGACAACGAAGCCCGGCATCTGCTCACCTGCGCGGGGCTTCTGCGTGGGACTTGTCAACGTCTGGAGGTTGAGAGTCATGGAGGAGGTGAACTCGTCTAATCTGGAAGCCGGTTCCTGCAGTGGACATGCGACGCAAACTTCACATTGGTCCACGACTCCTGGACGTTGCGTGTTGCGTTGGCAAATAAGGCATTACCATGCGCGTGTGGCTCGCACAAAATGAAATGCGTTGATTCTGATACTTCGGATAGCTTGCGTCTTGCAGGGCCAGCGTGCAGGGTTTAGGGGATTCAGGGGTTGATGATTACAAATAACTCACTAACTCACGGCTCCTTCTGCAGCTGGAAGGGGCTCATTCTAAAGTATTGAAAACACAACAATTCTTAGTTTCAGATTATACATTAACGAAAACATGATTACAATATTCTGTCACTGACAGTAGATGCCCTAAATGCACACTGGACCTTGGTTAGGTGTTGTGTAAGGACAACAAACATATTGAGGAAACATACCCCATTAGGAATGGCACTCAAACCGCGATGCATCATCGTCAACCTACGTTAAATTAGTAGCTCATAGACGTGAGGTGATATAGCTGCGACAATTTCACAGCAAAGAACTGCAGATGCGTTTGAGCGTCAGTATGTAGCGATGGATGAACTCTGTTACGTACAACTTTAAAACGGCCATTTTATTTAGCAGGTCTCTGGTCCTAAACTCTAAAAATCTACATTTTGACACGATGAGGGTGGAAAGGGGTGTATTTCAGGAATACATCTGGACTTGTTTCGGTTGCTCAGGCTATAGCACTTCCAGTATTTCCATGACCCGGATGACAGAGAACCTTCATCAACGTGTGTTTCAGGAGCGTCGAGGACAACATTTGGCGGAACTACAACGCGAGCCGAGGCAGGAGGGTTAAATGTTTTTTTCATCTTGGAGTCCGTGTTTAACTGTGTGTGGTGGAATTCACTGCTTAGTAGGAGCTTTTGTGTCCTGGTCTGTTGTTGTAACCCTTCGCCCTTTGACCCCTCACATTTATTACAGCAGGTCAACCCATTCAGCAGTTGCACATTCTAGTCTACTCTAGGCCGAAGAGGAGGACCAGCAGAACACAGCAATTTACTGCTTAAGAAAAAAAAATGATCTCTATGTCTATCCAGAAAAACAAGCGAGTGTGTATTCAAGATATGATGGGCTCAATGTATTGAGGTTCATTTGGAATATAGCTCTGTTTTTAAAAAGTCAGCATCTTAAAGAACGTTTTTTCACCCAACAGAACAACTACAAATGCTGAAGCTCCGATGGAGAATGGCTAAAGGTGATAAAGCAGCTAACACAATGTACGTTGTACACTGATCAAGCTGAGGGAAGAGACTCCTTTTTTTTATCTTGAACTTGCTACAATACCCTCGTGACATGACTGAGATAAGCTGGGAAAACCTTCAAACGCGGAAATCTGATTTCCCAACTGCTGAGACGCTGTTCGGGAGAGTCTGTATATTAATCTGGAGTGGTTAACATTTAGCCAATGTAAGTACTGAGAGCGGCAGTGAATCTGTACTTGATGTGGGCTAGGGGTTAGGGTAGGTTGGGTTGGGTTTCATACGACAACAACATGCTAATGTTGCACAAACTTATCTTCAGAATTTAAGATGACTGTTCAGAAGCATCGTAATTTGATCTGTGATTCATTTTACTTCCTCATAACAGCTGATTTAGACCTCCGCTATCTAAAAAAAACTCCAGATAGCAGAGTGAACTTTCAGCCCTGAGCCGACTCCACGTGCAGCGTCACGCATGATACTGAAGACAATAACAGGTCCTGCTGCTCCCTTTTGTCTGTGCAAAGATTTTCACACGACTTTGACACTTTGAAAGGTTAAATGCAAAAAAATGGAATGTTAGGACACTCGACAGGCGACATGTATAATCATGGAATTATGTGGACAGGAAATACAGTTAGATAGAAAGTGCTTATTTCATGCAATGTGGAAGAAATTATCTTCACAGTTATCTAAGCTTACCTTGGTGTGTCCCCTGGTGCTTTTATGATATCCTTTCTTATCTAGCTCATCCTGGATGGTGTCCCACTGCTGTACCACGGGTTTGCCATTGGCCAACTCCTTGGAAAGTCAAGTGTGGGGATTTGGGACCCCTACTTGACCTCTAATTGGTGAGTGATTTTGGTCCAATATCGTCTCTATTATTAATGGCTGTACTGCTGCTATGCTGCCACTGTTATCTGCTCCATTATGGGTGACAGAGCAGTTTGATGCCTGCATTAATAGGTATGTGCTTGACATATTACATCCATTTATTTGAGTTAATGAAGGCCAAACTAAACCATCTCCTTATTGAATTAAAATTTTCCTCGCAGTCTGTCTCGAATTTCTCATGTTTCCTTATGTTCACCTTTCAGAAACATCATGATGCTGCTGAATTCGTTTAATCCAGCTGAGAGGACCGTCGCAGAGAGCAGCTACGATGAAAAAGCTCAACAGCACGCTCTGAGGGTCAAAGGTTGTTCAAGGGCTGGACCTCAGCACCTGCAACCTGAGGATGTTTCTCAATGATGAGACTTGGTCTTATATGGAGAGTGGTCGGCCCATTGATTGTCTTGGTCATCTTGGTGTTTTACATTGTACATTTTGATATTTACAGTCAAACTTCCCAGGTTTATTACTGACCTCCCAGTCTTTGGATGCCAGGATTTGCTTTGTATAAATTATCCCAAAGATGCAGCAAGAAAACCATCAGTGACCATGAACTCAATATTGTATCTGTCAAAGTCAACTTTTATGACGCTGACACAACAAAGTCAATAAATAATAAGAGCATTTCACTGGAGTGTGCTGTGTACTGTATCTTTAGTGGTTAAGTGCCGCAGTGTCAAACACTTGATGTCTTTTTCACTTGCTGAGCTAAATCTGATCAACAGATTGGATTATATGGGATCACTTTTCAACTATAGTCCATTTTTGTTATACAAAACAAACCCTAATACAAATACATTAGTGCTTAATATCCTTATTCAGATTTGAGATAACATCTGGTCATGGCTGCACTGAAATGGCTGCGTTTCATTCCAAAATTCTGTAAAAGCGGCCGTCTTGTGAGGCCAACACACGTTTTACTCAATTTGATCTCCTCAACAAAGAGTCAGCTCTAAAGTCTACTCTGCTCTCAAGGACCGGCCACTGTCAGTAACCCACAGACGATGAGAGGAAAAATCCCGCTCAGAGTGAATGTGAGATAAGCTGCTGGGCCTGATAACATCAAGGCCTCGTACTAAAGCGCGATGTTATTAATGACGAGTGTAAGTGACTGCACTGTGGCACTTACCCCTATCAAAAAAAAAAATCAAGATTAAAGTTATTATTAGGCTCATCACTACCACCAACCCTTTTCACATGAAACTTTGTTTTCACGTTATCATTTGACACATTGTTACTGATTACAGCCACTTTAATCCTATGTTCCTCTTCACATAATCATTTGAGGTAATAAAGCATGTAAACCCTCAAAGAATAAACTGACTCTGGCCAAAAGCACAGACGCTTGTTCAAAAGGAGAAACTTGAAAATAAAAACATATTGTGACATTTGTTGTTGAATTAAAAGTGTTGCGCATGTGTTGTTTGTATTCTAAACGTGCAGTGTTTCAACATTTAATCCACAGACATAGTTAACAGAGCATGTTTACGGCATGTATTATATATTATATATGATACATGTATACAGCATATAATAAAGTTTATTTTCATGTAATCTGTAAACAGACACCCATCAATAACCTGATTCTTAAACTCGTGACTGATGACAATTTTAGTTTTTTACTGGACCCATGTTTTTTTGGCGGTTATACATTATAAATATTTCAGACAGTTCTTTGGTCCAGAAGTCCAGAAACTGTCTCACAAGTACCCTCGTCCACCCACCTCACCCCATATGTGAAGTCACATGCAAAAAAGGGGCGTTATCTTTGATTCTGAGCGCAATACTGTCTTTCCATTAAATGAATAAAGTAATTCATGCATTCATTGCATTACATCTATTACTATTACTATTATAATTCCCTATATTTAGGCCGTTTGTTTGTCCAAAATGTGACTTTAAAGATGTTGATTGGTCCTAAAAAGCATGAGAACATCAGCCCAGTCCGAGACTACATTCATCTTAGAATTCAATTCAAGCTGATCACTTTCAAGGCTTTTAATGGTCAGGCCCCAGCCTACGTCACATTCCTTCACTGGCACTCAGCTTCCAAGTCCCGTGGGTGGGGAGGATATCCCTCTGGCATCAGTTTAGTTATTTTTGCCTGTGAATGGCCTCAAGTTAGCGATAATAAATATACAATATCCAGCTAGAAAATAAAGCTCACTGACAAACACATATTCCGACATATCATGACTCCTGGACAGTTATTAACGTCGTGAAATGGTCGTGGTTTGCTTAAGTTTAGGTGCAAAGAACACTTGGTTCTGTTAAGACAATAAAACTACTTTAGTTGAGAAAAGTATCGAGCTTGTTTTGGTTAATAATTGAATTAGAAAGGAACACTCATAAAATTCATACCCATTATAAATTAATTAACAATTACAAGGGAGAAATATCACTTTCTTAAGTCTCCAACTTTTTGATGTGAACACTAACATCAGCCGAATCACGGTGCAGCATTTGAGTTTCGACCAAACAAAGGCCAAATGTGCCTTTACAGACTGAAATGATATGCGTGCGTGTTGTGTACATCCCAGTGCAATAAAACAATCTGATTTCTCAAGGACTGGAAACAGGCGCGGCTAGTTTAGATAAGCTCTGATGGAAAACATGCTGCATCTGACTGTGGGATGTTTTTATTCAAGGCCAACAAACTGACACAAAAACTGACATAAATGATCACATTCAGCACTTTGGCTATGCTCATTTTGATTCTGTTAGACGAGGAGCGATATAGAAAGTAAAATTTAAAGTAAAAAACGTTTTTTTAAGCTCATTTGAACATACCCAACATCAAGGGTTCTCATTTGTTTACATCACACCTCATCACGCCGTTTCCCTCGCAAACGCATGAATGCCAAAACGTCAGGGGTGGAAACTGTTGGTGATGGAACTTCATGTAATGTATTAACCATTCACAAGGAAGAAAGTTGCACCTCTAAAGTAGCTGACATTACATAATGCAACACAGATTGTAATGAGCAACTGATAAGTGCTGCTGAAGTGACATAGGTCGCAGTTAATATCTCAGTGCCCCCTCCCGGGACACACAGAAGGGCTACAGGACTCAGAGGAGACTGAGAGACGACACAAACCTTGGTTTAGCTGCTTACCAGAAGGAGACTCCACGGCTACATTTTACAATTTCTGTCAAGTTCAAGTGAAGTAAGAAAAGCCACCATGATGAAGCTGAAGCTGAAGCTGAAGCTGAAGATACCAAACCCAGGACTGGATGACCGAATCCCTTCTCATGCGGATCTGGAGAGAATGGAGACAGAAGAGGCAGGGGACCGGCCCAAATGGGACAACAAAGCCCAGTATCTGCTCACCTGTGTGGGCTTCTGTGTGGGACTTGGCAACGTCTGGAGGTTCCCTTACCTGTGTCAGAGCCACGGAGGAGGTAGGCTGGGATGACCGAGTGAGAATGATCCAAAGTCTTTGTCTTTAAAGGAGCAGTATGACATTTTGGGGAATCAATTTTAATCAGAATAGAAAGATCTTCATTGACTGATTTATTATTTATTTTTTTATTTTTTTATGTCTAAACAAACTAAATAAACAAACTTTTGGTTTTCATCACCAAATAAACTGAATAAACAAGCTGACCTAAAAGGACAACACAAGTTCTACTGTTTTAATTTGTTTACATGTGGCGGACCCTGCCACATACCCAGCTTCAAACGGTGTTCTGGGGACCTTATTTTCCTCTTAGGACAGCTTGTTTATTCAGTTATGGAATAAATAAATGAATAATTCTGAAATTGTTTGAATTTCATCTCCAAAACTACATAGTGCCCCTTTAACCTTTTTCAGTAACTGGGTCACACTACTTTGAAGACACAACATCGATAACTACTGAAAATTGTACTGTATCACACAAATTAACATATTTGAAGGGATTTACTGATTGAAAAAACTTTATTTTTCATATAAACAACTTTTTGAGACATACGTAGTTTCTCAAAATTGTGGGTAATTCAGAGTTTTCGCAAAACTAATGTATGTTTGAAAGTGCCTGGAGATGTTTACTGACTGCACAGACACAATTTTACATCCATGCTCAGAGGCTCAGATCTCAAATAAAATAGAGGACTTTGCACTTTGACAAGCTCTTAAATGATAGAAATGCCTGTTTATCTAGACTGAGACCTTAAAAGTTTGAATCGAATCTTATTCATACTGAACTACACTGGAATTACTTACTTTGACACTATGCAAAAGCGAATGTCCGAGTCTTATTCGTGGTTTAAATGGTACCTCACGTGTGTAATAAAACACTTACAATCCTTTCACAGTTTATTGGTCTTCATGCTCACCGTTGGATATTTACTCACCTTCATTAAAGTGTTGAGCAAAGCCAATCACTCTGTACAGCGTTAACTCATTACGTGAATGTTGAACCTCTAGGAGCGTTTATGATCCCATTTCTAATCCTGCTGGTCCTGGAGGGTATCCCACTGCTGCACCTGGAGTTTGCCATTGGTCAGCGCCTGAGGAAAGGCAGCGTGGGCGTGTGGAGATCAATCAACCCATGCCTGACTGGAATTGGTGGGTAAAAGAAAAACATGCACATTAAGGGATGGAAAAAATATCCAGTTCAGTCCCTACCAAAATAAACTGATGGATACACTTGAATATCCTGGCCTTTCTTGTGGTGCCACCATGTGGTCCACTTGTGTACTTGGTAGTGAGACAAGTAAACCAAACAATAGATGGATTGCCATAAGGTTTGATACAGACTAGCTCCATCATCAGGTCAAAATCTCACCTCGTTCAGTCCTGCAACACTAAACAACCCCATCATTCCCAGCTTAACAGCGTGTTTAGCTCTAAGAAGCAACACTGTGTTGAACTAAGATGGTGAATATGTTAAATGTTAAATCTGCTTAACATCAGCATGTTGGCATTGCCATTGTGATCTTGTTAGCATTCGCAAGGTTAGCATTTAGCTAAATCTCAATTGAACCCAGACCTGCTAGCATAGCATGGTTCAAGACTCATAGTCCTGTTTTAAGGAGCATTACCACGAAACTGTTTCATTTTGTTACAGGTATCGCGTCCTTGTCTGTCTCATTTTTGGTGGGCATGTACTACAACACCATCATGGCCTGGATCATGTGGTACCTCTACAACTCCTTTCAGAGTCCTCTGCCTTGGAGCCAGTGTCCCCTCAACGCTAACAGGACAGGTATGACTTCATATATCATGAAAGCTGCCAGACATCTACCAAGCCTGTGGTTTCCATCCTCTTAACAGTAACTTAAAGCAAGGAATCTCCATGTCTCCTCCAAATATCTGGAGAACTTACCATCAGTTTTACTTCACATTTGGCAGGTGATATGGATTCATATTAATATAACAAGTGCCATATGAATAAACTTTGAGTAAAGAAGCAGTAGGGGCAGAGCTAATGGCTCAGCTCGAGTCATAGATAGATCGACAGATCGATAGATAGATTTACATCATTACAATGTTATATCTTGAAAACTATACACTCAAAATGATTTTGAAGATGTTATTTTAAGGACAAAAGAAGTTACATAATGTTGCTTTCTCCAAAGTTACCAGGCTCTATATTTCTTCATCTGTAGTATCTGCACGGCTGCTGCTACAGTAATGTAACGTTACACCATGCTCCATCTAATGTTGTTATTTGGTCGTTTTAGACTTTTTGCATATCTAACAGGTATGTGTTAGTTTAGTATTAGTAGTATTAACTAATATTACGCACTGCTGTCACAGGCTGGAAAGCGTTTCGGTTATTTTCCTTTGCCCCACATTAATACAATATGCATTTGTCAGTGATTATCTTAGCTGCATATTACTCCAGTGATTAAATAAATCCATGTCGTAAACATTTTAGGTTATGAATTAAGTGCTTGAGTAAAACCACTGATTCTCCAGCTCTGGAAAAGTTTCCATGAAATTGAATGATTGAATAAATGTCACAGCAGACAAGTTTTTGATCCTCTCTCAACAGTGCTCGTTATACCTTACATGGAGTCAGCTAATTTCAACCTCGATGTTAACGGTTTGATAATCCTACACATCGAGTGTGAAGTAGTGTGAACCGGCAATGCAATCCTAATTTTGCCTTTTGCCATCTCTTTATCCGTCCTTTGCAGGTTTGGTGGAGGAGTGTGCTCGGAGCAGCACCGTCGACTACTTCTGGTACAGAGAGACTCTGAACACCTCAACAGCTATCGATGAGTCCGGAGGTCTGCAGTGGTGGATGGTGCTGGCCCTGATATCTGCCTGGACTCTGCTCTACGTTTGCACCATCAGGGGGATCGAGACAACTGGAAAGGTCGGAGTCACATTACATCTGAGTAATCTGATGTAGCCTGATTTGGTAGCATACATGAACGTTAATTTTACCATTCTGCCATTTCTCAGGCTGTCTACATCACCTCCACTCTGCCGTATTTGGTCCTCACTATCTTCCTGATCAGAGGACTGACTCTGAAAGGATCTACGGAGGGAATCAAGTTCCTTTTCACGCCAGATGTAAGCACTGATGTAGCACATCAACCAACGTTTATCAATGTAACAGCAGTAGACCGTATTCAGCTATATTTCAAGATAAAACGACATATTTGATAACCAGTTTTTGACAGACAACAGCTAACGTTAGCATATAAGCACCTCCCAGTTGTGACCTGCAAGATTAGACGTTCTATGGTGTAAAGTACCTTCACGCATTAATCATTATTATTATTAATAATGGCTGAAACAGAGTGTTTACTGGCAGTTTTAAGAGCAGATGCACTCCAATGCGTGGTCTGAGTTTTTTTTTACTGTTAACACATCCTATTTTCTGACTCTTTTAGGTGGACGAGTTAATGAATCCAAAAACCTGGTTGGATGCAGGTGCTCAAGTGTTCTACTCCTTCTCCTTGGCTTTTGGAGGTCTCATCTCTTTCTCCAGTTACAACTCTGTTCAGTGAGTAACTGCATAGGCCAAATCCCATTTTTGTCCCCCCCACTTTTATTTAATCCAGCGGAACGAAATAGCTCTCAAGCGTCTGATACTCAAAGATTAGGTCCACTTGATTACTCTACCCCAGCGTATACCGATGTGCTTAGCTTACATTAATTTGATGGCAAACTCTGCTCAGCTGATGCAACACCAGTGTATGCCAGATTAGTAATCAAGTGGACCCACTCTCGCTTTGAGTCGTGGACAGTTTGTGTAATGATGTTGCGTTCCAGACAGTGTCGAACTGGCAGGTCACTGGAACACCACTCAAAGTCGGAGTTCCTACTTGTAAATTGTCAAGCACAGGTGACTCCACGGTGGGAGGGGGGGCCCCAAATCAAATTCTGCTTAGGGCCCCCAAAAGGCTTGGGCCGGCACTGCCCCGGACCACCCTAGTGTTGCTAGGTTACCAAAACATTCTAGGGGAAACACTTTGTGTTCCAAGAATTTTGGACGTGCGAGGCGAACTATTTCTTTCTTCGCTGAAGCCGACAATGGAACAAAATAAATGTAAAGAGAGACGTAGTGGAGCCGTATATTTTCCTGCTTTTTTAGTCCTTTGCCAATCACACCTATGACTAAGCATGATGGCCATGTTCATCATAATGTGTTGCTTTTAGGTACCTGGGAATATGATTAAAAGCATGTAGAAATTTATAAAATGGTATTCAAATCAGACCCCCACTTTTTTGTGTCTCCGCCCACTTTTCAAACCAATGTTACGCCCTTGAGTAAACGCTTAAACTGCACAGTCAAACAATGAACCGCCTTCGGAACATTTTTACTCACATGATCGCAATTTCCTCGTAGCAACAACTGTGAGCAGGACGCTGTTCTCATTTCCATCATCAACGGCTGCACCTCGGTGTACTCCGCCACGGTTATCTACTCCATCATCGGCTTCAGGGCCACGCAGAACTTTGATGACTGCATGGGAGAGTGAGTTTTAAATTGCATAAAATATGCCTTTAAAAAAAATTCCTTTGGATTCAGTTATATCGGACTGAACTCATCTCGTGTTTTGTCCAGCAATATCTTGAAGCTGATGAATGCTTTCGACTACGCTGAAAACAACATCACAGACAGCAACTACAACGACGTTTTGGCCCACCTCAACCAAGCAAATCCGAGTATCATTGAAGGACTGAATCTAGAGACGTGTGACATGAAAAAGTTCCTCAGTCAGGTCAGTAGATAAAATCTGGATAATTTACTATTGCTGTTAATCAATCTGTCATTAAGAGAAATGAGAGATGATATTTGGTGTGTACTCCTTCAGGGCGTGGAGGGAACAGGCCTGGCCTTCATCGTGTTCACAGAAGCTATCATCAAGATGCCTGTTTCTCCTATCTGGGCTGTCCTCTTCTTCGTCATGCTCTTCTGCCTCGGCCTCTCCACTATGTTTGGTAACATTGAGGGAGTTGTGGTTCCTCTGCAGGACCTCAGACTGTTGCCTCGAAGCTGGCCCAAAGAAGTTTTCTGTGGTAATTTTCTGAAATTCCAACTTAATATGAAATATTTGTTCATGTCCGGATAAGGACATTTGATCGAGAGATATGAGTGTAACCACTTTTTTTGTACTGTTTTTCCAGCTCTGACTTGCTTAATATCTTGCCTGATGGGGCTCATATTTGCCCAGGGCTCTGGAAATTATTGGCTAGCTCTTTTTGACAACTTTGCTGGCTCGATCCCGCTTCTGGTCATCGGATTCTGTGAAATGTTCAGTGTGATCTACATCTATGGTGCAGACAGGTGAGTCTATCCAGGATGTGAGTTTTTTAGTACAGCGTCAGCGTTGCCAGATGGGAAATCGTAGCGGAGGCTTAAAGTTATCATACGTTGAGGCAAATTATCAAATCATGGCTAAACACGAATCTACCCACAACACTTATATGTGTTTTTTTTTAGTTTTCAAGCATTCTGATGTAGCTACATTTGTAATAGCCTGCTATCAGGGGTTCCCCAGGGAAATTATCTTAAAGGTATCCAGAGAGGGCCACAAGTATTTCTTTTTTTCATTGTATTTTTATTATTGATTTTCAGTTAAGACCTAATATAAACAGCTCACGAGGGGAGAGGGGACACTCCCAGGGGGCCACGGCACAAAATTTGCGCCAACGCTGTACGGAATACCCAAGATGACGGCTTTTTAGCCATGCTAGCTAGGCTTTATGTTTAGTGCAAATAAGGAAATGTTAACATACCAACATGAAACATTATACCTGCTAAACTTCAGCATGCTAGCACTGACATTAAGAGCACATTAGCATGCTGTCACAAAGATAAGCATGCCGGGCGACTCTTGATCTTGTTTATTGCCACACATGCATGATGCCGAGACAGTTGCTGGAAAAAAAAAAAATGTAAAAACAGGAAGTAAAGAAACACTGTACTCTGACCTTAGAACAGCAGTAATGTGTCAGTCATCTCAGGAGAGATAATGCAGAAGTACATCATATCTACTGATAAAACAAGACAATGGTGAACAATGGTGAAAATATCTCTCCCTGCTGATGAAAGCCATAAATGTTGTAAAATGAGTTATAAAATGTGTAAGTGGAAAAAAATGTATGTGATACAAGGCTGTTTCTTTTAACTCTGGAAACAAAGAGATTTGTTTCCTTCCAGTGCAGCAGGAACATGATTAGCACACACAAGGTCATACAGGCTGCTTTACATATCTGATAAAAACTACAAGGTTGTCTTTTATAGATGCTTTCATGCACACTCAGCTGACCTTACATCTCCCTCTTATTGCTTCCCAACAGGTTTAACAAGGACATTGAGTTTATGATTGGCCACAAGCCCAATATTTTCTGGCAGGTGACGTGGAGGGTGCTTAGCCCGATCATTATGCTGGTTATCCTGGTTTTCTACTTTTTGACCCAAATCACCAAGAGTCCGATGTATTCGGTCTGGGACCAAGAGGCGGTAAGTGTGTAACGAGCTCTCAGGATGAGATGTCTAAAAATGTTTATATTATTGATAGTTGTAGAAATCCTCTATTAGAAATTCCCCATTGATGGTTATAAAACAATCCTTTGTAATTTCAGACCTCTTGAGTCTCGTTCATTGCTGTAAAATCTAACATTTTCTTTGGCTCTTGCCGTAGGGGCTGTTCCCCAGCCTTGAAGCACGTCCATATCCTGCCTGGATCAACATAATCATCTTCATCCTGGCCGGAGTTCCCAGTCTAGCCATCCCAGTGGTCTTACTCTACAAATTCATCCAGATGAAATGCTGCAAGAAGGACTACAGTGACTGCACAGTGGACACTATCTCTGCCAAAGTACAAATGAGTGAAAATAAGTTTTAGGCATCTTTAAATTTGAATATTTAATGATAAAATGAATGTAGAGTTGTTTTATTGTTGTTTGTATATCATACTGATGCCTTTTTCTGCCTCATTCCCTGTACAAGGATTGCAGAGTACACTAGTGACTACCAATACACTTATATAAATAACTAAATAATGCAGTTTTTAGACCTTAGCCTAATTGTTTTTAGTACTATTGTAATATTTGTTTTCCTGCTTGTAAGTGTATGTTGTATATTTAATTAACAGTTGGACTCTTGCTGAGAGTTGGACGGAAAAATTGATTGTATGTGTGCTGAATGTGAAGCTACAGCCAGCAGCTAATTAGCGTAGCTCATCATATAGACTGGAAACAAAGCTAAACAGCTAGCCTGCAGTGTTTAAAGGCGTATCCACCTGCCAGCACCTCTAAACCTCACTGTTTAACACGTTGATTCTCATTTGTTTCACCTGTACAAAAAAATTAAGTGTAAAAATCACAGTTTGTGTCCCTGTGTCAGCCGTTTACTGTAGCTACACATAGTCAGCACACAGATGTGAGAGTGGTTTCAATCTTATCTAACTTTGATTCCAAATATGTCCAACTATTTTTCTAACACTGTAGATTCAGTATATGTACGTATGTGTCTCATATACAAGAAATAACGTTTTATTTTAAAATGTTGTAAATAATCTTCAGTAGAGGAGCTAATTCTTGTTGAAACTTGACAAACTGTAAGAATGTCTGATTTGTTTAAAACTAAAAATGAATACATTCATCGCAACAGTGCTTTTTATCCCATTATTTATAAGGTTTGGGGTCTATTGTAGAGGGCTATTGTAAAGTTAAACTAATAAATAATGTGGAATATAATGAGGTGAGTGGTTCTTTGAAGGGTTTTCCTCCCAACACTTGGCACACCTTTGAATTTTTTATTGAACGACTGAACTCGCTGTCTTAATTTCCTGACTTTAAAATGACTTCAAATCAGATCAAATCAATTTAATTTTTATAGCCCAAAATCATGATCGCATTGTCTCAGTGGGCTTTACAAACTGTAAAGAGAATGACATCCTCTGTCCTTACACACTCGATTCAAGTGAGGAAAAATTGAGAAAACAAACCCTTTTAACAGGCACAAAGATGGAAGAAACCTCAGGAAGAGCCACAGAGGAGGGATCCAATACACATGCAATTGATGTCGCCTGGACAGAACAGAACACAACAAAATCACAGTTTACAAATTGCATTGACAGAATATCTGATACAAACCATAATATGTCTAAAATGTGTGGCTCCAGGAGACGACTGAACAGGCCGAGGCATCGCCAAGTGGTGCCCGAGCCACACGACCTCCTCTCCACTGTGGTGGCCCAGAAGAGGGCAGGCCACACAAGATAATTAACAGTAAAACAGAGAAGACCAGACTGAAGGCGCATCAAATTTTACAGAAATACAGATGTAAGGAGATAATTAAACAGCGGGGAGCAATGATCCGTGGTAAGGTGATCCATATCCATCAGTATGTTGCTTGTCCCAGGGGCCCGTGGTCCATCAGAAGGGAGGGAGGGAGTGAAAAGAGAGGAGGAGAAAGCTATGGAGAGTGAGGGAGCGACAAGGCCTGCCGTTTGTGGGAACAGAAAACAAAAATGCGATGTAAATCAGAATAAACAGATTGTTTCTGACTTCTTCAATAACACATTGCCAAAGTAATGACTCTGATCCCTTCTCGCTTTTGTGTGACCGAGGATTACCATTCAGTGAGCGCGTTTACATGCAGTCTGATAAACCAATCAGTATCTGATTTATGGAGTTACCCGATTATTCAAGTGGTCACGTGAACAGCATGGTGTGAAATGCTTTATCGGATAAAAGCCGTTATCGGAGGTTTCTGTCATTCTCTTGCATCTTACACAAAAATGTAAATGAAACCGGATGTTGTAAAAACGCGAGCGGATGAGTTTCCTGCTCACATGCATAATGCGGACAAGGAGAGCATTATTTTGCGTCTTTTGCAAACCTAACAAATCCCACATAAGGACCCTGACTGGCGGAGACGCTATGATAAGCGATGCCATTGTGATAGGATGTTTTGAAAAACAAACACACAATCAAAAAACTGTTTCAAGTCATGTACTTGGAAAGAAATCCAACTCATTGACTGAATCATGTATATCTGTTTTTTCCATTGTCGCATCACTAAAGTGCACGTGAACACGTCAAATCAGAATACTATCATAGCTGGATTAGCTCAGTTGGTAGAGCGGGTGTCCCATGTACAGAAGCTTTGTCAGCAGCCTGGGGTTTGAATCCCAGCCTGGGGTCCTTTGCTGTGTGTCACCCCCTCTCTCTCAGCCTCTTTGCTGTCCTATCAATAAAGCCATACAAAAAAAATTATTATTCCAAAGTATGGGCTTATTGTGGTCATGTAAAGGTGCTAATTTGCCAACTGGCCATATGAATTGATCTGTTTCAGGTTTTAATTATTACACAGACTAAATGAATGTGTACGTTAAAACAAAAGTGCAGAGTCTGCACTAGCTAATCTGGGACAAGCAAACATCATAAACCTTTCACGGGGACACTGATATGCATAAATCCTCAGCTGTGGGAGACACTGCTTCTCTGGCTCAGTACACATGTGGACACCATGAGACTGGTACTTCCTAACCCAGGACTGGATGACAGGATCCCTAACCATGAGGATCTGGAGAGGATGGAAAAGGAGGAGGCCGGGGACAGGCCCAAGTGGGACAACAAAGCCCAGTACATCCTAACCTGTGTCGGCTTCTGCATTGGTCTTGGAAATGTGTGGCGGTTCCCTTACTTGTGTCAAAGTCATGGAGGAGGTAAACTTAGTGGAAATCTGTGGTTGAGTTGTTGAATGTTTAGGTGTTTGACAAATTCATGTGTGGCTGCGGCAACCCGCACTATTATGTCAGTTCATTGCAAATTTTAAATGATTCCATCTACGGGACATTTTGCAGTGCCAAATCAGTGAGTGTCCCTGAGGGGTTAACACTGTGAACTTTTTTAACTTTGAATATGATCACCTGTTAAATGTATCACTCATTCATGCCTACAGGAGAGGGGTGTTGTGAAATCATTCTCAAGAAGTCTTGTGAAGTAATGGCTACAGACATACACCCTGGGGTGCACAGTTAAAACTATACTAAGAATGTTTTGAATGCACTCACACCATCTACAGTACATGATACGTGACTGTGAAGTGGATCATTCTCTTGGAATGCTGATGATTGAGCCACAGTAATAGGGGACAGATTTCAGAGACATGCATATTTTAATGTATAATCTGTTGCTTTTATTTAACTTGTGCCCAGTTTATGGACACACAACAACAATAATAATACCTCGCATCTGCTCTTAGTGTTTAGAAATTGGATTTGTTTTTTGATTATTAAATTAATAAATAAATGAATTCAACGTAATTGTTATTAAAAGACCTGTGAAGTACTTACAACATCATATAACAACCAATCATCAACCTTTAACTGAATACTGTAGTTATGTATCTGCTATTAATTATTGTTAACAGCAAACTTCTTTATTCTGTTCTGTTCTCATCACACTAATTACCTCCGCCAAGGACATTATATTTTTGCCTGTGTGGTTGGTTGGTTGGTTTGTTAACAGGATTAAACAAAAAACTGCTAACTAGATTTCCACAAAAACTTGTAAGGAGGATAGGTCTCGGCCTTGAATTGATCCACTTAACTTTTGGTGCGGATCCGGATTTTTTTCGTACATATTTAACTTTTCGAGATAAGGCATGTTTTATTAATTTCTCATGGAATAATGCATGGATTATGATGAAAGAAATCAGGCATATTTTCATGGCTTGTATCTATAAGTGAGAAAAACGTATGGAATATTCACAATAAAAATGTTTTATTTGATATTGGATCAGGCCTGATTGAATTAAGGGCCGTTTATTCAGGACCTGCCCTTTGCCAATAATTACTTTGTACCCAAATAGATGAGAATACCTCTTAATGTCAAGGCACTTACAATCAATTATCACATCCTTTTTCCAGGTGCCTTTTTGATCCCCTACTTGATCCTGCTGGTGTTGGAGGGAATGCCTCTGCTGTTGCTGGAGTTTGCCATCGGCCAGCGTCTCAGGAAAGGCAGCGTTGGAGTGTGGAGGGCGATCAACCCTTATCTGACTGGTGTTGGTAAGTAAAATAGGTTCAGGAACACAAGCAATAAAAAACCCTGTGACACCGCAACAAAAGTTATCACTGAATATCTGGCTTCTCGTGAGTCACATGATGCTTTCCTACTCAGGTATAGCCTCCATGCTGGTTTCATTTTTGGTTGGACTGTACTACAACACCTTGATTGCCTGGATCATTTGGTATCTCTTCAATTCCTTTCAAGACCCGCTGCCTTGGACCCAGTGTCCTCTCAATGACAACGGGACAGGTATTTCCATATCCACACATTCAGCTCACACTTACACACCAAAACACCCAAATTGTGCCATCTTTCATGTCCATTTATTCCCCTTTCAGGATACATACCAGAGTGTCAGCAGAGCTCCACTGTGGATTACTTCTTTTACCGAGTGACTCTGAATAGCTCAACCTCTATAGCAGAGTCTGGAGGAATCCAATGGCCCATTGTACTCTGCCTACTCGCTGCCTGGACGCTCGTCGCTATCTGCTGCATAAGGGGCATCAAAACTTCAGGCAAGGTTTGTCAAACAATCAGTTAATTGACCATTTGTTTTCCACACCAGCCTTCCTTAGTTGGCTTTGCTTTGCCTGCTGAGCTTCCCTTTTTTGCAAAGTGCATTTGCGATGATAAATAACAGTTACCTGGATGTAACTCCAGTTCTGTGAGCATGTGCATAGCCCTTTAACAGGCTTTGCTGTTGGTTAACCGGCACAAGGCCCTGCTTTGGCAACTGAGAAAGACTTTTACATTCACTGCCCAATCAACCGGTAACACCCTCATCCTATAAAACACCATTTGTTGAGGGGTATTACCTTTAAAATATGATATACTTCCAGCTGAGCTCAAACCAATATTGTCCAAACGCTGCCAAAACCCAAGGGATGACAGCAGTCCAGTGGCCATGCAGATGTCTTGAAAAGTGCCACCAAGGACATGGTGGCCCAAGCAAGAGTGTACCCTCAGGCTAAAAAGCACAACCCAACGTATTAAAGCTCAGGGTTGCATCATACAATCAGTGAGCGAGCCATTGCACAGATGGAGGGGACACTCCTCCATGCTGTGTATATGTGGCACGGGCGGAGCGTGGCCACGTGCCTACCTCACCCAGACCGACCAAGGAGGCACCCATGAAGACCAGATCCCCCCTTTCAAATTCTTTGGACACAGGGTATCTTCTTATGGATTCCACATTGTCAGAACCTCGAGGCTCGACAGAAGGACCTCTGTACAGTTGAGATTGGAAGTGTATGTTTTTGGGGAGGGGTTTAGCAAATGGTCAATTGTGATACGATATTACTGGAAAAGCTTCAATCCGATGTTGATTATCAAATTCTTTTGTTTTGTTGCATTGACCTCAGGCAGTGTATGTCACAGCCATTCTGCCTTACATCGTGCTGGCCATCTTCCTGATCCGAGGACTGACTCTTAAAGGCGCCTTGAGTGGAATAAAGTTCCTCGTCACACCAGACGTACGTTTCAGATCTCTATGATACAAAGAGACAACTATATACCAAATAGCTTGAAGCTACATCACGCTGTATGTTTTGCTCTTGCAGGTGGATGAGTTGATCAAACCTACCACTTGGCTCGATGCAGGTGCCCAGGTCTTTTACGCCTTTGGACTGGCCTGGGGAGGCCTCATCTCCTTCTCAAGCTACAACCCTGTCCAGTAAGAGATGTTTAGAAGACCCGTGGTGTTTGTTAAATTAAGTAAAAGTCTCATTTTGAGTCTTAATACTCAGCGTCTTGGTTCTTTTGCTGACTTCTTTTCCAAAGCAACAACTGCGTGCAAGACGCTGTGATCCTGTCCATTGTAACCGGCCTCACCTCAATCTATGCTGCCACAGTCACCTACTCCATCATTGGCTTCAGGGCCACAGACAGATATGACAACTGTATCAGCGAGTGAGTACAGCTCATATCAAGCTCGTGAAAATCCTGATAAATTGACAAAGACAAGAATAGTATGACTTCAATTTTATGATTATTATTATGATTATGATTCCTTTCATGTCTATCTCAATACAATCCTCACATGCCTGTATTTAAGTTGCAAGGGTTTGGTCGCTGTTCTAATTCCTATTTTTTTAGTCTTTCTACGACTTTGGTCCAGACTGGAAATATCTCATTGGCAGATATCCACCGCTTGGGAACGATGGCTCCAAATGACATTGCCGATTACTCGACTTTTCCTCAAGCGCCACTACGAGACTGACATTTGTGGCTTCGCTGAAATATCATTACAACTAGATTTCTGTGCCATTTTGTCAGTCATTCGTGTTCTCCAGGGAACAATGTCATAATCATGGTGTGGTGTGTAAAGAGGTAATTGCGACCCAATTACTGGATAACAAATTACATTTTATATCAGCCAAAAATAGGATTCTTTGTACACATAATTGCCCAAAAAAACCTCTGATGTGTATTGTATTGAGATAGACTTGAAAAGCTTTTTCGCGTGTGTGTAAATTCTAGATATTCAGAGTTACTGATCTGTGACACATTTTCTCCCTAGTAACATCATGACATTATTAAATGCATTTGACCTTCCTGAAGACAGCATCAATACGAACAACTACGAGGAAGCCTTCAGTCACTACAACACCACTAGGCCCGATATTGTACTTGGATTGGACATCCAAACCTGTGACATGCAGAAGCTTCTCAGTCAGGTGACGGTATTGATAGAAATGTAGCACATTCGCAATTATTTTGAGGTTTTTTTTTAAGTCTTGTGACTGATGTGCGTTTGTGCAGGGAGTGGAGGGAACAGGTCTGGCCTTCATTGTGTTCACTGAAGCCATCACCAAGATGCCTGGTTCTCCGATCTGGTCTGTCCTCTTCTTCATCATGCTTCTCTGCTTGGGACTCTCGACCTTGTTTGGCAACATTGAGGGAGTGGTGGTCCCGCTGAGAGACCTGAATGTATTCCCTAGAAAGTGGCCCCATGAAGTGCTGACTGGTAACTTTTTTTGAACTCTCGGTTAACCATCTTTGATGTTCGTCTTTAGTTTCTGTTTTAACACAAGCTCCCTTGTTTTGTTTTTTGTGTGCGTGTGTTTCAGGGTTAACGTGTGTCGTGTCCTTCATCATCTGCCTCCTGTTTTCCCAGTATTCAGGGGTTTACTGGGTAACGCTCTTTGACAACTTTGCTGGATCTATTCCCCTTCTGACCATTGGATTGTTTGAGATGATAGCCGTTGTTTACATCTACGGTATAGACAGGTTTGTGCTTACTAAAACTATTTTTGCATCACATTGTCCTTGCTGTCCCTGTGTTTGCTGTACATCTTGATATTTGCTGTAAAATTACCACCCCTTTAAGTCGTCTGTGCCAAAAATAATTGAAATCCTTCTGTGTGGTAGGTTCAATGACGACTTCAAGTTCATGGTGGGACATAAGCCTTCCATCTTCTGGCAAGTTTCATGGCGGTTCATCAGTCCACTAATCGTTCTGGTTATTTTAGTTTTCTACCTGGTGACACAAGCCCAGAAGCAGCTCACCTATTTAGTCTGGGATCCCAACTCTGTAAGCACACAAGCTCTGAGATCAGTTTATACCATCCTTTGCATCCCTGCATAATGTTGACCCCCTTATTGCAACATAAACAAAATGACATGCTAAATATTTTTAGATAAATGATGGTCCTCTGTGATATTTAATGAGCAGCATATTACAGTAGTTAACCATACTTTAGCACATGTTGGACAGCACTTGCATACCAAATGTACTTACTGTACTTTTTTGTGGTTAACAGGAGGTGTTCCCGTCTCTGGCATCAGTACCGTACCCTTCATGGATCAACGCGGTCATCTTTTTGTTGGCAGGAATCCCCAGTCTGGCAGTCCCTCTGTATGCGTTATGTCGGCTGGTGTTTCTTCGCTTTAAAAAATAGTATCCAATCAAAAAATAACCAAATATCAAAAACTGCTTAAAGATATAATGTGTAACATTTCCACATGAGTCAAAAAATGACTTGGTGTGTATTTACATCGTTAAAACTAGTTTTTAAACAATGTTCAGAGTGAGAGAAATCCACACTAACCTGCTTTCACAGCCAACCAGTGTGGTCGTTTTTCTGATGAGGATAAGCTGGTTGATGTCTGGCAGCAAATAAAATAAATACTTACATGTTATATCATTTGATCTTAAACCTTCTGACCTTTACTTGTCATTATTTTACATAATTATATTTCATTTTGGTTTAATTTAACATGTAAATCATTTTAATTCATCAAATTATCTTCCCTAATTAGAAGGTTTTAGTTTAATTGGATTGTTTATACTTTGTATTGTTTACACTCTTTGTGTTATTTCCTTCTCTTTGATGTTGTTGAAGTAAATACGGTTCAATGATCTCTTGAGTATAGATAAAGGTCGAATGAATACGTTTGATTAGACTTAATGACATTATGGTGGCAGAAGGTCCAAAGTGTTCACTGGCTAACCCGGACTGCACCAATAAGTTACTGACGATGGTCTGATTTCCGCACTTACTATGCATGCGCTACGCCTTCACTTTGATTCCCAAGAACGATAGTGTAACATCTGTACTTCAGTCGGGTTGCCATGAGATTTTTAATTCCTAACCCGGGACTGGATGAGAGGATCCCTTCCTATAAGGATCTGGAGAGGGTGGAGAAGGAGGAGGCCGAGGAGAGGCCCAAGTGGGACAACAAATTCCAGTACATCTTAACCTGTGTGGGCTTCTGCATTGGGATTGGCAACATATGGCGATTCCCATACTTGTGTCAAAGTCATGGAGGAGGTAAGCTCAGATGAAAGTTGCTGAAGGGTGTGTGACAAATTCAAGTGTGATGGAGGTATGCTGGAGTGACTGGAGGGATGTTTTGCAGTGCAGAATGAGTAGGGGTTTAAACTATAAACCTAAATAACTCACTCATTCTTACAAGAGAGTGCCCAGATAAAAATGGTTAAGGGACATCTTGTGGTTAATCTTTCTACTACGTTGGGTTAGGGTTAGGGCCATGGATGACAAAAATAGGAAATGTTTTGTTTTCAGAGCAGACACCGTAAGAGGTTATACAATAAAACACTTTTATGGACTACGGCTGATATGAGCTGTTTGTTTATCAACTTGGATGTTGACATGGAAGCCATTTAGAAATGCATGTGATAAACAAAGAAATTGTCTCAATGTTTAGGATCAAAGAGAGCCTGTTTGCTCACAATAAATACCAGAAACTTGGACCACATTACACACCTCAAATAAGTTGGAATGGCTTGGAAATCTGAAGCAAATTGACGGTTCGCTCATTTTAGCAATTTGTGTGCTCAAAAATACATACAAATTAACACACAATACAAGAGTCTGAATTAAGTATAAGGGGAAACATTATCCACTTAGAGGCCTAGCATTAATGTCCAAGGTAAAAGGAAATTGCCAGTGTGGGGGAGGGGGATTTTATTCAAACAAATCAATAACAATTACAACAACAATGATATTCTCATGGGGCAGCTTTAATATTATAAATCCATACTTCAAGTGCCTGTTGAAGCATTTTCATATTTGCGATGCTGGAAAACCCTATGATTGTGTTTATTACGACGATAAAATTACATAATCGTTCTTTTTCCAGGTGCCTTTTTGATTCCCTTTTTGATCCTGCTGGTGTTGGAAGGAATGCCTCTGCTGCTGCTGGAGTTTGCCATCGGCCAGCGTCTCAGGAAGGGCAGCGTGGGAGTGTGGAAAGCCATCCACCCTTATCTGAAAGGCATTGGTAAGCACAACAGCAACAAAAAGCTGTTAATGGATATCTGGCTCTCCAAATCTGCATAGTTTACAACTACAGTGGAAAATTGTTTGTTTGTTTAACTCAACAAGATGCTGAGCTAATTCTACCACATAAATTGGTTGAACATTCTAAGCAAATGTTGGTTTATATTGTATTGTGTACAAAATAAAAGAAAACGTGCCACTGCTTATAGGTTTTAGTGTAACTGCATTAACGTAATGTTAACTGGTGGATTTTATAAATGCCAAATTCATGATAACACTGTACAGTTTCGTGAAGTCTACAGCTGATGTTCAGGTAACATTAGCTCATCTCGGCATGGGCCAAAAGTTAGTCTGCAACATAACATTCACTGACTTCACACTAACCACTATGCATAGTGTGGATGAGGAGATACAGGAATCTAGAGGAGGGTCAGTGTTGTCTGCAATTTTGCAAACTGTCACTAATGCTAAACATGCAGCTGTGTTACACGGAACTACTCAACTCCCTTGAACCCAATATGGCCAAACTGGCTCAACCCTTATGTTTGGGTGGATAAAATAGTCCGGTTTGTGTATTTGATGTGTGATAGCAATTAATTATTCTGTCCTACACAGGTATAGCCTCCATGCTGGTGTGCTTTTTGATTATACTTTACTACAACGCCATAATGTCCTGGATCATTTGGTACCTCTTCAACTCCTTTCAAAACCCGCTGCCCTGGACCCAGTGTCCTCTCAATGACAATGGCACAGGTATTTGAATATACACACACACAGAGAAACTCAAGCATATTTAGCAACCAAACTCATGATTAAAACATTCGCTGACCACGGTTTCTTGGCTGGCAGGATTGGTATCAGAGTGTCAACGGAGCTCCACTATGGATTACTACTATTACAGAGTGACTCTGAATACTTCAGCCTCTATAGACGATTTTGGAGGAATCCACTGGCCCATAGTCGTCTGCCTGCTAGCTGCCTGGACAATCCTCTGCATCTGCTATGCACGGGGGATCAGCACTTCGGGCAAGGTCTGCTGAACCGTTTGTAAGACTATATCCGTTCCTAAATGCTTACAATTATTTAAGATTTTTTTTTTTTCCTGTCATGACCTCAGGCAGTGTACGTCACAACCAGTCTGCCTTACATCGTGCTGGCCATCTTCCTGATCCGAGGACTGACTCTTAAAGGCGCGCTGAGTGGAATTAAGTTCCTCTTTACACTCGATGTATGTTTTCAAATCTCTACCATTAAAATAAGAATTAAAAAAATTACATTTCTCATAGCTTAAAGACACACAATATGTCTTGAATCTTGTAGTTGGATGAGCTGACGGAACCAACTACTTGGCTGAATGCAGGTGCCCAGGTCTTCTTTGCACTTGGTGTGGGATGGGGAGGCCTCATCTCTTTCTCCAGCTACAACCCTGTCCAGTCAGTGTAGTTAAAGTATCATTTTTCTCACATTGATTGGAAAAAAAAAAAAAAAAGATATCAGCCATTCTCAGACACAAAGTCAAAGTGTGTCTTGTTTCTATTGCTTATTTCTTTTCCAAAGCAACAACTGCGTGCAAGATGCTGTGATCCTGACCATCGTAACCGGCCTCACCGCAATCTATGCTGCCACAGTCACCTACTCCATCATTGGCTTCAGGGCCACAGACAGATATGACAACTGTATCAGCGAGTGAGTACAAAGAAATTCTAAAAAATGAACACAAACATTCTCCATCTATAACTTAAACTCTTATGATCTATGTGTAGCTTAATCCTTTTTTTCATGTCTATCTCAATACATTACTCATACTCATATTTCAAGAAGTTATTTGTTACCAGTGTCGCTCTTCCTGGCCCAGGAAGAGTGTTGGGAGAGTATTTACCAAAGTAAGCTTTGGCTATGCTACCAGTGTTGCCCTAGGTGAGGTCGAATTGGTTGGTAACTTGGTCTAACAGTCTGGTCCACATAAGAATATCTCATCAACTTTGGATTGCCCATTTTGTACAGACATTAACCTAACCAAATGACCTTGGTGGTCCCCCAACCTTTGTAAGTGACGAATGTTTTCTGATTCAAGAAGATCACAAAAAAAACCGATTTGTCTGGCAAATGTGTTGAACATTAAAATTCATTAAAAGAGGACTGAACGAGAAACAGCGCCTCACCCATTATGTTCCTAAAAATTGACAAGGGAAGTCTTCCACCATGTACACCTACATTCATTGCCCATCTTCTTCTTTGGAATCATACAGAACCTGCTCCACATTAGGTAAGGTTGGTGCACAGATTTTATAATTTGAGAAAACGCATGCCCTCCTCTCTGGGGGACGGTTTTAATAAACTGTAAACTGAGGAACAATCTGCATCCCCCGCCCACCCCAAACCACTCTCAACTGAAACCCTCTAATAATATCAGGAATAAGTGACTACAGAGTGCTGGCCCACCTGAAGGACGTCTGATTCAGCTCTACAATGCAGTAATGAAGTCTTTTCTCTATTCATCCATTACTATTTTGTTTGGACCAACCACCGGGAACAAACTTCAACCCACAGTCAGCACCTGGGTGGGTAGTCAATGCCATATCCACTTTCTTCCACTCATTCTTCACACACCTTGAGAATAAGAACAGCTACTGTTTGCAGCCCCCTCTCCTGTTCACGCTGTATACACAATGACTGCACTCCCAGACACTGACAGAACTCTATTGTGAAGTATGCTGACCGGCTAGCACCAACATCATCATCATCCTAAATGACAAACACAAGAGTTCATATCGGGAGGAAATCAACCGTCATGCAGCATGCCAGAGAACAGTCTACCGCTCAGTGTCAGCAAAACCAAGGAGCTAATTGTAGATGTTAGAAAAGAGGAGGCAAAGATACACTTCTGTCTGCATCAGTGGAGCTGAACCCATCATGGTCATGGCAGAAAAGTCTCTAATTCTGGTGCTAGATTATTGTCAACTTTTACAGAGGAGCACTGGACAGCATCCTGCCTGGAAACATCACAAACTGCACTGGAAGGCTCTGCAGCGGGTGATTAAGAAAAACATCATTGGTACCAATCTATGAAGCAAGCAAGTGAGATGTCTGCGCAGAGTATAAAAGATACTCATCTGAACCTTTATGTAAATTCCAGTAAAGAGTTATCTGTGACACATTTCTCCCCAGTAACATCGTGACATTATTAGATGCCTTTGACCTTCCTGAAGACAGCATCACTGTGAGCAACTACGAAGCAGCCTTGAATCATTACAACAGCTCCAGGCCTGATATTGTACTTGGATTGGATTTAAGAACCTGTGACATGCACAAACTTCTCAGCAAGGTGACAGGATTGACAAATGCCATCTGAATATCAGATTCTGAATTTTGATTGTTTTTCAAGATGAAGTCTCATCCTCATTACGATGAATGTTTGTGCGTTTGTGCAGGGAGTGGAGGGAGCAGGTCTGGCGTTCATCGTGTTCACTGAAGCCATCACCAAGATGCCTGGTTCTCCAGCCTGGTCTGTCCTCTTCTTCGTCATGTTTTTCTGCTTGGGACTCTCAAGTCAGTTTGGCACCATCGAGGGAGTGGTGGTCCCGCTTAAAGACCTGAATGTATTTCCGAAAAATTGGCCCAATGAGGCAATAACTGGTAACTTGGTTTTTGAAATTCAACCAAGCTTTTCAACTCTAAATGAAGCATCTTTCTGGTTTGTCTCTGGTCTGCTTTTACACACGCTTCCTTGTTTTTGTGCGTGTGTGTTTCAGGAGTAACATGTTTTGTCGCCTTCATCGTCTCCCTCCTGTTTGCACAGCAATCAGGGATGTATTGGGTAACCCTTTTTGACAGCTTTGCTGGATCTGTTCCACCACTGGTCATTGGCTTGACTGAGATTATAGCCATTGTTTTCCTCTACGGCATAGACAGGTTTGTGCTTATTAAAATCTGAGCAACACATCATCTTTCTGCGTTTTCTCTACATCTTGACATGTCAAGAGAACAGTCAAGGTACTGATGGGTGAAGTGAATAACATTGATCATCTTATTACAGTTGATCGCTCTACTGCTATGTAACTGTGTGTTACATAGCAGGGATGGGTGGCGAATGTCACGCGGCATACACAAAAACTTTCCCCGAAGAGCACTGCTGCGTAATAAAATGTTTAATGTGACTCACTTACCTGTTTTGGTGGTCAGTGTTTTGGATTTTTTTTTTCTTAAAACTAATTAAAACCTTCTTTTTGTGGTAGGCTCAATGAGGACCTGGAGTTCATTACTGGACATAAGCCCTCCATCTTCTGGAAGATTTCATGGATGTTCATCAGTCCAGTAGCTATTGCCTTTATTTTAGTTTTCTACCTGGTGACACAAGCCCAACAAGAGCTCACCTATTCAGTCTGGGATCCCAACTCTGTAAGCACACCGGCTCTGTGATTAACTAATGTCGTCCTTTGCATCCCTGCATATACAGCTGTTTATGTTATCTTATTGCAAAATACACAAGATGATGTTCCTCTGTGGTATACAATGACAAACTTTTTACAGTAGTTAAACAGACTTCAGCAAAGACTGGACTGCCATTGCATACCAAATGCACTTACTATGCTGTTTTGTGGTACACAGGTGGAGTTCCCGTCCATGGCGACAGTACCGTACCCTTCATGGGTCAACGCGGTCATCTTTATTTTGGCAGGAACCCCCTGTCTGGTAGTGCCTCTATACATGTTATGGAGGCTGGTCTTCATTCGCTGCAAGGATAAAATAGCATCCGGACAAACAGTGAGCCAATTGGCCTGAAATGTTTAATTGCATAATACAACACAACGCAAGATTTTTATTTATTATTATTGCATTATAATTACTATTATTTGAATTGCAATGTTTTTTCTTAAGCACAATACTGATGTTTTTATGATGCGCTTCAGTTATCCAATCTCTGTCCATTTTCTGCAAATTTGTTGCTGCTGTATAGATACTGTACTTAGTCATTGCACTATTTAACCTGCTAGAATGGTTTCTTGTTGTACTCTACCTTTCTGAAGAGAGACAGGACACCATAATGTTTTATAAGATATATCATTGTCAAAATCATTTGTTTTACAAAACCATCTGGCTTCGAGATGAATTAGCAAGGTGTCATGTTTCCAGTTACAAAAAGGAACCTTGTGTTTGTTTGCAATTTCAATAAAAAACATTCAACCCTTCATGTTTGTGCCTTATGACTTTTGCAACTGCTGTATACAAATTATGCTACAAATGACTCGTAATGAAGATGACCTTCATGACGTGGACTTTAAAAGTCATGGACAGATTTGATGTTAAGTCAAACTAACCTTGACGTCGGGTTGTGTTTGAATAGCCACACATAAAGTAGGCTATAAATGTTCAAAGACGCAGAAGATGTGGTGCAGCACATTGAACGAGAGAGGGAGACCTCACACTGACAGATCAGACCGCAACATGTTGTAAGGAGTGAAAGGGACAGTGGAAGCTTCGTCAGCAATGTGTACGGTGCTTCAAGTGTTGAATTATTAACTAAGCACTATTATTTAGGTAAAAAAATCACTTACTCACGCACTCATCCAACTGTATAGTTATGGGCATACAATCACACTGATATCAGTCACATAATAATTTGTCATTAAATAATTAACACACGACAGATCAGCAGTCTGTATCATCATAAATTGTAATAAGTAACTTAAATGATTAATAACTAAAAGTTCATTGAAGTCAGCTAAACTGAACTTCGCCTCTTGATCAAACACCAGGCTATTGTCCATTGATGAATCACAAGATAATGATAATCTTATATAATAACTGAATTATTTGTAAAACACAATCATCAAGTCAATTGTTAGAGCTCGGTACACGCTATCTATAGACCTAAAGGCTCATCAGTGGTTCCATCAGTCAATAAATAATTCTGTCAGTCAATAAATAATTCTGGAGTGATTTCAGAAGTGACGGATACAATGAAATGTACTCAAATTATACATATAGGTTTAATCTAACAAGGACAAAATGAGTTAATTATATTAGATTTGAACTAAATTAGAAAAATGCAGCATTTGAAATCTGCTATAATCCACCAGTTGGATCTTTGTTCAAGAATATATTCTCAAATAAATGTTGTAAACAAAGGGGCGATTTCATGATCCCAAAAATGTCAAGTAAGACAGTGGTCACCTACTCATACTCAACATTACAGCCCATAACAAGGAATGATTTTTCATACGGTCAACAACATACAGTGTAATTATTTTGTCCGTCAATAAAATATTTAACAGGTATAAGATAAGAAGATAAGATAACCCTTTATTGATCCACCAGCTGGGAAATGCAGGTGTTACAGCATCACAAGGACAGAGATACGTACCTATAAATGGGGAAAATAAATGAATAAAAGTGTATAAAATAGAAATAAGAATAAAATAGAAACTACACAGGGACATCTAGAACTGAAGTGCAATATAACTCGCCGTAGCAGTACACATACCAATACCCACAACTAGTGTTGTGCTTGAACTAATAGTGCAATAAAAGAGGAAAGTGAGTGTTGTGATTTACTAGCAGCGAAGTCAGCAACCTAAGAGTAATATGATGCCGTCAGCAAAAACTACTTTCATAGTCTGCCAGAACATCATATAATATGATTTATACTAGGAGCAGTCTTAATTATACCTTATGATACGCTGGTGACCACAAGGAGTTAAACTGTATGTGTTTGATTTGGACAGAGTTGCGGTCAATAAAGCATCAGCAAAGCATTACTGCAGTCAAGACGATCTACTTCCCTAAAGACAACTGAACCAACTG
>OMLP01040420.1:0-20508 GCA_900302685.1 Spondyliosoma cantharus | reverse complement strand
AGTTGAATATTTCCTCTTTTTGTTTGCCTTCAAACATCGTGTCCATCACTTCAGTCATGCATTATTTTATTATTTCTGCATCTGAGAATGGCTTCTTGTGCTTACCCAAAATCCACACCACTCTAAGTGAGCACTCTGTTGCTTTTTGTTGTTGTGTCATAGATGTGACAAGAATCCTGCTTGCAGCTTGATATGATGATATCAGTGCATTTATTTGTGTTGTTCTTACCTCTGAATTTTGAGGAAATGTCTCTTCAGAATTCCTATGCTTCGTCTCATAATGCCGTTTCAAATTGGAAATCTTCGTAACAGCTATAGTCTCCTGTCATATTAAGCACATGGGTCTTGTGCTGGTGGGAGGGAGAATGAATGCACATTTTTCAGTCCATTCTTCTTGAATTGCCGATTTCACTGTCCACTTTTCTTTTAGCAGTGAACTTGGAACACAACATTTTCGTGCAATCTAGGCTCCTACAGCCGGCAAAATGTCAATATGCGAACTGCTCCAAAAATGAAAACGAGCACGTCCCGGTATACACGTGCTGACCCAACCAAAACACATAGTGAAGGAATAACAGTTCGGGGGCCACAAATAGGAGGCTGGGGGGCCGGATGCGGCCCGGGGGCCGCCTATTGAGGACCACTGATCTAGAGGGAGAGAACACTGTCAATAGTGTGTAAGGGAGAATGACTCTCTGGCAAAATCCTTGGCTATGGCAGCTCCTCATTTAAGAAGTGGCTGATGACAACTGTCACGGTAATCCAGACAGAGCAGGAAAGGAAGCACAACTACGTATGTACACTCACAGATGAGGTCGATCATTGAGCACTCAAGCTAGCATGTGTGTGGCTTATATTAAATAATATGCAAGGTTAAACATGAAACATGTCCACTTCCTGTTTATTTTAACCCTGAACTGCACTAAAACTAGAAAAGGTTATCAGAAAATAACTGACATGTTTTTAAGATTCCAATGCGTGCACAGTGAAATCAGAATGGCGCAAGAGAGGGCATCCACCCTCATGTGTGCAGCAGCTGCACAACATATGCATAGCCAAATGAGAGTGCCTTTCCTAGTGGAGGATTTGCGAATAGTGGAGGCAGAGGTGGAACATATCAGAGAAGAAGCTGCAGAGAAGGATGTGACAGTTTGTCTCATCACAAGAAATATAATGAGGCTGATCAGCCTGTAAAAGGACACGTCTCTCTGAATGTACCAATGCTCCACATGAAGACACGCCAACGTGCCTACATCCTTCTGAAAACACTCATGTAAACAGTTTGAAAATAATTTACTGATGAAAATGTGTGTGCTGAGAAATAAAGTATGATTGCTGATAGAGATGTTTTATTCAAATGTATGGGAACTTGTCCAGGGATTTGTACTTACTTGGCTGTGTGAGATGAATGGGATTATTCAGATGTTAATAAACACACTGTCATTCTTGATTTCGTAGCTCTGGAGGTGGAGGGGACAGTGGTGGGGTTGCAGGTGAGAAGGCTGCCAAGCTGTGACCACAGTTTGAGTACGCGTTTCAACATTTGCAAGTGCGAAGCCACTCGATATTTCTATGGAGACATTGAGACAATTTCCAGCTGAGTTTGAAGTGACAAAAGCAGGTTAAAGCTAAAGCTAAAGCGTGACCTTTTCTTAACCATAACCAAGGCGCATAAAAACAAAGCTAATGCTAACTAAGTTGCAAGATCACCCACCCGTTGGGAGTATACACATCAGCTGAGCAACATGCTAATGCCTGAATCAACAGACTTAGCTAAAAAAAAAATATTAACTGTAAAATAACATAAAACATGGTAAAACATACAGCTTTCACATTTGAAGTGGGGTCAAAGACAGCAGATATCGAACTGTTCTTCAGCTGGAACAGCTACTGGACCTCGTTGAAAAGTACATAGTTAAATCCACACATCTTCCAGCTTGAAAAGTTATCTTAGCAGTCCAAAGAAATCTTAGTAAATCTGCTGGGGCTTGACATCCTGAGAGTAGCGCTTCCAAATGTTGGAACATTGTGGTCCCTTGTTATAACTGCGCCGGTCTGTGCAGCCAACAAGAGAGCACCGGACATTGTGGTAGTGCTAGCAGCCCATCATACAGGTAGCTCTCAGGCTGTTGCAGGGGATACTCTGTATGGAAGTGGTATTATTCAAATGAGATACCAAAATGTTCAAGCACTGAAAAAGTGAGTTTTTCATTATATGCCCCCTTTAAAAACAACCCAACAACATCAAGACAATAAATTCACCACTGTTCAATATCAGGACATGTGTAATCACTATTTAAATAGTCCTTAGTCCTATTTTTATAATATTTCATACTTAATAATCAAGCTGAAGGTGTCTCTCTAGCTCACACCAAGATGATGGAGAAACTTTAAAAAACACCTCGTTTCAGTGAACAAGATTTTTCTTTTATTTAGAGTCCAGCTACTCAGAAACTGAGACTAAGTTGAGTTTATTGTTCAAAATAAATCTTTTTCATTTAAAGTTTCTCCTTTGACAGATCCCAAGCAGCAATGATTCAACATTCATATTCATATTTATATCACATTCTGATGTTCATAGAACAGGACAGCTTTGTGTATTCAGCCGTCCTCACAGACAACTCAACAGCATTTGTAAAAGAAAGAAATCATTTCACTGATACACTGTGGTCATCCATAATTTAGCAGCTAGTCCAGGTGTTTGAACCTGAAGCCCTCCTTTCATACAACTCTTTTTCACCCTTTGGGGTTCTGCCACATAGTGAAATAACATTTGCAGTTACAATGTAATTTCCCCGAGACATTGCTCAAACGTACCTAACCTTGGTAACAGACACTTTCAGAATAGCAATGTGCCCAGAGTGCTTTCAGGGGTAAATAGACAAAAATCCATTAATCTGCTTCTTGCCACAGGTATAAACAGAATAGCAGGAGTACTTTGTGTTGGCTGATGTTTGATTACAGGCCTGCAACCTCTCCTGCAGGAGCGCCAGATGACATAAAAAATGTATCTGTAGTTATCAATGTCCACATGAGTAGTTGCTGTCAGAGCACGCTGACGTTACAGTGACGCGGTCAGAATGCTTTCCCGCTCACAAGGTGTTCTGTGTTCTTGCTGCAAGGGAATAATCACAAATCAATACATAGCTAACCTGGATGGGTGAAAATGGATCTGGCCTGACTACATCTGTCAAATAGATCTGTGTACTACAGCTGCTGGAGGGAAATAATCAAGGTGCTTACTTGTGGGTCATGACCTCTCATACAGCCACCATATGTACACTACATCATGTTATAAGTATGAATTCATCAATGTAAAAAACAGAACGTGTTGGCCATCTGCTTTAACAATGCAGTTAATGGATCTGTGCATCAAGAGGATATTTTCCTAGATTAAAACTGCCCCTAGATTCTTAAAACGAAGAGCCAGGCTTTCTGCAATTCAAGCGTTAAATGTTATGCCACAGCATCTTTAAATTCACTCCTCAAGATCAGAGAGACGTCTGTGTTACAAATTTCTACATCACAAAAATAACTGCCTTGTAATGAGGCAAATAAAATTCATACAGTGTTCCGGGTCACCGGCAGAATAAGGAGAAACAATTTTGGCACAAGAAAACAAGGTTAAAGAATTGTTGGCCTGCACTGGTCGTCAGTGTCTCCCTGTACCTCTGTGACCTTTGCCGGGGAGTTTAATATATAAATCACCTCGTCTGATGCACCCTGACACTGTGTAGGTGTAGCGCTCATTCTCTGTTTCTTTGCCCCTTAAACATACTCCTATTTTTATGCTAATCCTTCAGCCAGACACTCACAAGATCCCCAGAGAGGACAACTTGCAGCAAGAAACAATGCATCAGAGAACAACATCACACACACAGCAAGATGCACCTGGAATTCCTTCTTTGGTTAAAATCGCACATTAAACTGCAACAGGTTTATAATTAGACCTCTTTCTTCTTCTGTTTTGGAACCCGTCAGTTGTCTGTGTAAGTGTGTGTGAACATCTGCATGTGTATCTGATGAGGATCAAATCAAATAATTTTTATTTAAAATCAGTTCTATTTATATAGCCCCTAATCATAATCATACTGCCTCAATGGATTTTAGTAAAAACAAATTTTGGCTGCTTGTATTCGCACTCTCGTTCTTTGGCCAAGTTGGCCAAGTTCGTGGCCATAGGTGTAACGGGTTGGGTTTGGACCCAATTGCAAGACACAATGGGAAGAGTTAGTAATGAGTTTTACTTCCTGAGACCAGCACACAGGAAGGAAACACAGCAGATATACAGCTAGCAGGAAATCCAGTAGACCAGGATTACACCAGGAGAAACCCAGGGCCCACTGTACCAGCATAAGGTGTGACAGTTGCTCTGAAGATTTCAGCGCAATACCTAACAGCAGTCAGGGTACCGTTGGTTCTCACATGGAGGTCTGTGCGACCCTCCAAGGATATGTTTCCCCAGACCACCACTGTCCCACCGCCAAACCGATCATGCTGGATGATGTTACAGGCGACATAATGTTTACCACAAGGTCCCCACACCCGTCGCATGTTCAGTGTGAACCTGCCCTTATCTGTGTAGAGAACGCGGCACCAATGGCGGACCTGCCAATTCTGGAGTTCTCTCATGAATACCAATCGAAACTGCACAGTGCTGAGCTGTGAGCACAGGCCCCACTAGAGGATGTTGGGAGTCTGTTCTGACAGTTTGGTCAGAAACATGAACACCAGTAACCTACTGGAGATCATTTTGGCAGTGCTCCTCCTGTTCATCCTCGCACAAAGGAGCAGATACTGGTCCTGCTGCTGGGTTGATGCCCTTCTACAGCCCTGTCCAGCTCTCTTCAAGTAATGGCCGGCATCCTGGTATCTCCTCCATGCTCTTGAGACCGTGCTGGGAGACACAGCAGAACTTCTAGTGACCGCACATATGGATGTGCCATCCTGGAGGAGCTGGACTACCTGTGCAAACCTTTTGGGCTGCAGGTACCACCTTATGCTGCCAGTAGTGACAAGGACACTAGCAGAACACCATTTTGATTGATATAAATAATGCTTATTAATGCTGATAGTGTGTGTGGATGGGGCTGAAGATGGTGGTTATTATTAGAGAAATAACCTGAGTACTGTGTCTATGGTAAACTTTTCACCTCAGTGATTCTCATTCCTTCAGAAAAGTGCTCAGAGCCTCAGCCTGTTGAAGCATCTCCCACCTGTTTCCATGAGGCTGTGCTGCTTATCTCCAGGGCTGGAGTTAATTTTATCTCAAGCATGAGAAACACGGTTCAAAGCCTTGGAAAGGAGCTCTTATACTCAGCTTAATGATGAATGAGGCTGATGACTGCATGGTAAGTTCCTTAAAAAGGTCCACACGAGGGCTTCACAATTAATCAAAATATTATCGAAACCGCATACGGCCAAGAGCAATATCCAATTTACAGAAGCTGTTCATTTCTGATAAAGGTAAAATGTGTGAAAAAGTGGCATTAAACCTGAGTACTGTGGTGCTGCAGAGATTCACCTAACCAACAAATCATCTTCTCTAGATGTAAGAATGCATGTTTGTTTGGTAGTGACACTGAAAAATTGCAATCAGATTTTTTTCCATATCATGCAGCCTTCAAATACAAAAGCCACAACACAAATACAAAAGCCACAACGGAAGTGAACTACAACGGAAGTGACCCAAAACGGAAGCGGCCTAGAATGGAAGTGACCTACAACGGAAGTGAACGGTAACTCGTTGTTGGTTAGATGTGTAGGAACATGCCGTCTTGTCTCCTCATCACAAGAGGCCCTGTACTGGCCTCTGAATTCAACTTTAACCTACTTTGCTCTTCCTCCATTTGAACTTTTGCCCTGGCAAGAAAATGACGCTATGCCTGCCATAAGCAGCTCTCCTGCTGGAGTCACCATTTGCCATTTCTTCCCCCGTCTCTAGGACCATAACTTTCTCTCTTAGGTCAAACGGACACTCAGCACTCAGGAGTTCAACAGAACACATTGTGGATAATGAAGTGCTTTTCTCTGATTGTAAATTAGAGAAGAATAGCCCTGGATGGCGTTTACATTTCCTTTGTTCTGGCAGATTCACCCCCAGTTAAGAGACCAACATCTGGTGGTGATTCCCCCTTTTTCAGCTACAGTGTAATTTACGATGTTTATGTTAAAAGCTGTTCACATTCCAAAACCACAGCAGATATATCATATCATATACTAATTAAGTAGTAAGATATAATTCCTTCTCTGGGTAATCAACAGATTCACATCCAGCACAAGAAGGTCACAAATATGATGCTTTTCACGTTTTTATATCTTAAGATTAACCAAAATCACAGATCCTGTGTTAACATGTCTGAATGTCTGGCGGAACAACAGTGCCATCTTGTGACAAGTTCTGGTATAGTTGGTCACTTTCCAGAACGGACTTTGTTTTTTTTAATGTGTTTATTCCAATATAGTAAATGCCTTGGACATATATTTTATATTCTTATAACAAGGATTAAGCTAGCACTATACGAAATATGTATATGTACGAATATAAGTCATCACCGTTTCTTTATCGAGTAATTTCATTGATGTCACGTTAAAATCATGAAAACGATTACTTATTGTCAGTCATGGTGGATTCTGCGAATGGTGGCTCATGATTCCGAAACTCAATTAGACGATAAAGATAGTTAATAGAGTCCCGTTTATTATTTTCGATATCGCCAGAGGAAGTGACGCTCAGCCCGCCTCCTGTTCCGCCTTCAGACTAAAATATATAAGAAGTAGACTGCGGTCTTCTCTTCTCTCTTCTTCAAAATTTTCTTTTGATATTTACTCTCGTTCCTACTTTTAATTTCCGTACTTTACTTCGTTTTTGCGACACGTGTTCAATTTTTCCTCAAGTAATAACTTGTGGTTTTGAAGAACTTTTTCTAAGTGCATTTATTTTGAAAAGCTCCCACAAGAACAAAACTTATATTTTAATTCTTAATACTTTTTGCAGTTATCTATAGTCAAGTCTCAATCGCCTCGGCCAGCGTTTCATCCTCTAGTTGTTTTAAACAAGTAGCTGAATTGGTTGACGATCATAGCTGCAGACCAGCCACTCAAAGACGTGTCACTAAGACATTTATCATCAACAAGAAAAGACGTTGCAGTAGCTGACTGCTCAAGAAGACTTCGTCGTCGTCCGGCTACAACTCTCTGCCTCCAGCGTACTCAAGCGTAAGCTTCCGGCTGGGCTTTTGAACCGGAGGATTCTCGTCACCAGAGACGAGAAACAACTTCCTTCTGCCAGTCGGATTAGGCCTGCAAGCCGCAGCCGAGCTGGAACGCAGGAGACAAGCCAAGTGCTGGGGATCCATCCATCTACCGGTGTACCGGTAGTACACTGCCGGTCACACATGAAAAGAGTTGGTATCTGTCTGAAGCTTTGATCCCCATCGTTTAAGCTTAAGAAAGATTTTGGTTAGGGCCTCGTATTAAAATTTTACTCCCGTAATATTTTGAATTACTTGCCATCACAAAATCCACTATCGCTCTTGAATCACATTTTATTTCCCCTACAGTCCATCAATTCTGTTACCTGTTGTCATTTGTTTCTTTTATTTACCATTTCATGTCATTTACTCTGCATTCATTTTAGATAGATATATAACCGTGTGTCCTTGTCTGTGCAAGTTTGATTTGATGTGGATTACTACTTCAGAATATGAGATTAAAATTTAGATTTTGAAATTGAATAATTGATTGATTTGAAACAAAATTGATTTGATTAGATTTTTGGAATAATTTCCTCTGGATCATTCCAGTAACTAAACAACGGAGGTGGTGCCCCATTTACGAGTGTGTTATTAATCCCCAGTGATTAATTACCTTCTTATTAAGTAGTGTATCTCCTACAGATGGCAGAGTATATAAATATAAAAATAAGGACATTGAACAACACTGCTCATTTGTGACAATCACATAACGATAGTTATCATAGTTAGCTAGAGAACGTTTCACTTACGTATCACAGGGGCAAGAGCTGTCTTCTTCTATGAAATAATCCGCCAGTAATAATCCGCCTCATTGTCAACATACGTTACCATTAACTTCCGTTGTAGGTCACTTCCGTTGCAGTTCACTTCCATTGTGGCTTTTGTATTTGTGTTGTGGCTTTTGTATTTGGTCTGACACCTCTGAGCCACCGTATCTTCCTGCACCAAACGCGCAGCAAACGTGATGGCAATGTTTGCGAAAAAGCATGGCGTACATTATTTATCGTAAGTCCTGTTTTACTTGGCCTATGAACACAATTTAAAAACTGGTATGTAGCGAGACTCAGTGAGGCTGCGTCTTGCTGCTACGTCATCTTCAATTGGTCACGTGATTTTGACGCACCGGCGCGTCAATCGACCTCAGAGGGTTAAGTAGTACACAGTTCTCACAGGGCATAGCTATTTGTTGTACACATTGATTGTTAGCTTAGCCACTAGGCTAAAAAAAATGCCCAGCCAAGCCATAGCTGGAACAGAAGTGTACGTTGCTCAAAGTTAATTCTCCTGATTAAAGTGAAACTCTCACCAAAAAGCAACCTAGGCTTTATTTGTGAATGTATATGAGTCAAACCTTCATGTAAAAGCATAACTACGACAAAAGACGCACTTTTAAGATTTACCATGGTTTCGTTTTCGGGCAAGCTAATTTTGAATTAGCTAGCATCAAAAATCGCTATTTTTAAAACACTAAGAATGCTCGACACAACATGAAACTTTGCTCATAATATCACCAGGGTCTCTACACATGAACACGGGCATTGAGAACATTGTTTGTGTACACAGAGTTTACTAAATGCATATGCATTACTAAATAGTATTCCCAGTCCATCACTGGTGGGTGGTATGGCGTAGTCTTGATTTCTGAGGTGCCCAGTTGTTTGTAGAAGAGCTGCATCAACCTGCAGCTGAAGTTGGTCCCTGGTCTGTCAGAATTGCGCTACTGCATGCAAACCAGGAGAGGCGCTGATCATGTGTCAGGGAAAAGCCTCTGGGAAACTAGTAGCATAGTCACGCACCACCAATATGTACCAATATGACCTGGGGCCCTTGTTGCGCATCACCCCCCTCTCTCTCATCCTGTTTCCTGTAATTTCTGAAACTGTCCTATCAATGAAGCCATACAAAGCCCAAAAAACAATAATAATAAAAAAGCATGAACTGATGCGCAGGTTTAGTGGACGGCCAAGGTGTCCAGACCATGGGAGTGTGTGCATGACATGTGACCTACAGTTAGCGGGGAAGTGTGCACAACACATCCTTGTCCACAACAAACCTTTCCTTCCCCACACAATCACCTTTTGTTTCCTCTACCACCTTAGCAAACAAGAGTTTCAAGGATTCATCTCCTCTCTGTAGCACAGAGATATTATCAGCTACAGCCCACATTTCATTAGACAGAGGGCTTTTTGATTTGGCCTCTGCTGACCTCAGCTGCTTCTCATAGCAACGTTGCCAACAGGACTTTCTTGGACCCTTGGTGCTACCATCAAACAGACTACTGTAAATGTCTGGGAGAGGTTGACCACAAGGATCCTCTTAGCCCCTTAGTGGCACCCTCACACAGACTATTGTCGAAGCCTGGGAGCAATTGGACCCCAGTTTTTGCCTGAGCACTACAGGACAAAAACATTGACATTGACTTCCCCCCCCTCTTCCCAGAGTCAGTTTCCGCTGGCCTGTTTCCCAGCAGTAAGTCCAGCAATTACAGGTAAGACCCAGCCTAAGAAGGGCAGAAACAGGCAACTTTGCAACCACCCCAACAGTCAACAGGCAAGGCTGTTCATCACTGATCACAGTTAAGTCAGCTGTGGCGTAAGGCTGCTTATCCCCATTAACACACAGAATGTGCTTTTGTCTGTTGTCTAATCCACACTGCTTACTGGCCCCAGATCCTGCCTAACCAGTGACATGAAGGTACCACTGTGCAAAAGAGCAGTAACCGCTGGCTCACAGTTTTGTAGCACTGTAACCTCACTTCAACATCCACCACCTTCGGCCGGAGTGCATAGCAAGCACAGGTGAGCTAAGCTTTGCATATTGGACACACAGAAGCTTTGTGGCCTGGTTGTTGACAATACAGGCAAATTAGGTCCTTACCAGGTCAATGGTGGTTTGGAGCAGAGCTGAGGTTACTTGGTGGCTCCTGGCAAGTTTCTCTCCTTGTAGGCCAGTGCTGGACTTTAGCTCTCTTGCTGCACTGTTGGGATGTGCAGCTTGGCCTCCTCTCTGGCATTGAGGTACTGTAGCGCCTGAACTGTACTGTACTGTACTCTGAATATTGCTCCTGCACTGAGGTCGTCAACTCAGGGGGGAGTACCCTGAGTAGCTGTCCAGGATGATGGTCTCACGGACCTCCTCCTTGGTGCACCGCTCTGGCCGAATCTAGTACCGATAGAGACCCTTTGCCTTCTGTCACCGTGCTTGGAGTGATAGCAGGGTATGGCTGGATCAGAACAGGTGAGGCTTGGACAGGTGGCTTGGTGGCAAGATAAAGTGTCTGGTCAGCCTGTGGAAGAGAGGCTCTCAGGCCTCAGAGCTCTGCCAACATGCCCTCCTCACTCCTATTTTGTACTGCCAGAAAGTCTCTCGTCATGGTAAGCAGCTCTTCTCCCTCGCCCCTGTGTTGATATTTGGGCTGCAGGCACTATGGGGCTTGGTCCGTACTTGTCCTCCACCTCCTCCTCCTCTGATGACGAAGAAGTAGGAACCGTCTCCCAAGCTGTGACCATGTGGGGTGCTGCGACCTGCTCTAACTGCACATGCGGCCTGTTTTAATTTTAGTTTTAGTCTAGTCTTGGAGGCAAACCCTAACTAGCCATCCCACTTCTGATACCATATTTTCACAAGTTCTGCTTCAAACTCCTCAAAATATGCCAATGGCAAGTCTATTTATTTAAATGGCTTCCTAAAGTGCAGTTCAAAATGCACAAAGTGCCCTTTTTAACGGAGAGTTGTTATGGCCCTGTTTTGCCAGTCTTATGAATGGGAGATGATAAGATGACTGTGCAGCATTTAACCAAAGGGCGAGTGTTAATAACGTTTGTGTGGATATATGCATACAGGAAACAGCAGAACAAACAGGTGTGCACCCTTGATTGCACCACTGAAACGGTTAAGAAGAGAGGGATAATTGTGAGATGTTTTTTTTTTTTATATACTCAGTGAACAGACCGGAGAAATGTGTGGCATATGTGTAGGTATATGCACTGCCTGCAGCCAGCAACACAACGGAGAAATGCAGTGTGTGTGTCTGTGTGCGCGTGTGTGTGGTCAGTAACCAGCGACACAACAGAGAAGTATGTGGTGTGTGTGCATGTGTGTGTGCTGCCCACAGTCAGTCACAGAGCTGCTCCGTCACATTGATGAAGCAATATTGCGTTTTCCTCCTTACTGCTACGAGGAGCCACTCTTCTCTTCATGAAGTTGCTTCATTTCTGGCCACTCCCACACCCAGCACAACTGAGCCTTAACACCACCATGCATTAATACTACCACACATACAGAAAATTAATTACATGAAATACAGACGCAGGGATAAAAAACTCATAAAAACTGACAACTGTTGTGGCAGAGCTCGCGCGTAATAACTCAAATTCTGCATTAAAACTCACAACGCTAATGCAGCCATATGTGATGCAATATTAAGAAGAGTTTCAGAAATTTCAGAAGGGATGTCATTCATCATTTACATGACATTCCAGAATCTCCTATTCAAAGACTACAGATGGCATTAATAATTTTCTCAAGTATTTCACAACATGTCAGGATCTCTGAGTGAAATGTGTAGTACAGACACAGTCGTGGACACACAGCTCAGACTCAGACTTGTCTTTTTCATAAACCTTAAGAACCCAGTCAAAAGTTGGGAGAATGAAGAATGATTGCACAGATGAATATGTTTCTGAATATGAAAAAGCTGGGTGACAAATAATAATAATGGATTGGTATGGCGCTTTTCTAGGTACTCAAAGCGCCTAACAGGGTTCCAGGTTCCATTCACACCGGTGGTGGATGGAAACGTGGCTGCCATTTTGCGCCAACGGCTCCTCCAACCACCACCTCAAACATACAGCAGTCATACACATTCACACGAGGCAAGGTGGGTGAAGTGTCTTGCCCAAGGACACAACAACCATCACACAAGTGGCAAGGGCAGGGATCGAACCACCGACCCTCCAGACATTGGCCAACCCACTCTACCACCTGAGCCACGGTCGCCCTGACACAAACAAATGAATGAATGACCCATTTTCCACTCTAACGTAAGTGAGTCAGAGTTCCCTGATTGTCTCTTGGCCTCCAGCACAATGTGGTCTGATTTCATCCCCCCCCACACACACCACTCTCTAATTGTGCGTGATGATTGAGAGGATGATGGAGAAGCAGTCACCTGTAATCACGACTTATTTCAGGGTTAGGAAATGAATTTGTGACAGGATTTGTTCCTCTTATCTGTGTTTGGTATCATGGGACAATCCAGGACTCTCACCTCACTTCAACTACCGTTCTCTGCTGATAACACACTGACTGTCTGCCAACGACAAATAATTTGTTCTGTATTATTTTCAGTTGAGAAACACATGCATCACTGTGTGTCCTCAGGCAGGCAACAGCCTCTGAGCCAAATCAAATCATCAAAAATATCTCAGAGCTCAATAAGTAGAATCAATAGAAACAGAGCAGCCAAATTACATAGGTTATGGAGTGTCCATGAAAAGTGGAAGTTGAGTGAATAAAGAGTTTTAAATAAGCTTTTTGGGAAATTTTCCATGCATCACACAACTGTCACAAATTCTGAAATAGTTTTAAAAAATACCAAAATGGGAGCTGCGATTTTGTAAAGAACGTGCCAACTAAGGGCCAACATCGTCCACACAGTGTGCCCAAATAGAAAAAAAATGCTGCAAGTGCGTCTTGTCTCTATGACAACAATATCTTGACAGCCGCCGCCGTATGATGGACACTGCTCCTTTGTGGTTTACTATCTGTACTACGCTGGCGCTCCGAAAAAAGAATGCTGTGTGGACACAGACCCTAACAAAATAATGATTTAACCCAGTAGAGTTTGAAATCTCATGACCCTTTTACAATACCTTTTATAGTATTTTTTTGCTTTAAAGTGTGATGAAAGTCACAATGCTAATAACATTTTCATGTTTATTTTTGTGTGTGTAGATGTTGGAAACATCCAGAAAACTTCAGATCCATTTTGAGTGTGCCTGCATTGTGTGTATTCCAGTAATCAGTTTTCCTGATTTGGAGCTTTGCCAAGCGGATGTCAGGAAGCACTTCATTGTTGCCAGGCACTGGAGATGAGGAGCACAGCACTCAACCAGAAGCACCTGGAGCACCATTAGTATTTGTGGTAGAGATAGTCCAACTACAACCTCAGGCAGTGTCAGTGCAAAACAAGTATTAATAGCAGTCGCTGTATCATAGAAGTTCATAGGTCACACACACACACATTCAAGGCAAGTACAAGAGGGGACCTGGAAAATGTCCCCTGTTGGCTTTCAAGTCCCCTGTTAGTGTGAGTGTTACGATCCCGAGGGCCACTGTTAGATGGTTACACCAGTGCACACACACACACACACACACACACACACACACAAACACAAATGGACAAGCAAACCTTAAACCCGGTTCATATTACATGTTCAATCAAAATATTTGAATGCCTCCACACTGATGACAGCTGTGACCAGAGACATCATCTTTCAGGTTTTCTTACATGAATCTGTGGATGACATGATATTTCGGACATCTTTAGGGAATTTCTTCACATTAGGCAAAAACATCCACTTGGACCGAATGATGAATTTGGTGCAAGGTCTCATAAAACCCATTTTCCTCCATAACTCAAGAATTCATGCACTAATTATGGCAAAATGTCACACAAATGTCTAGTAGGATAAAACAATGAAGTCATGAGATTATATAATGAAAAGGTCAGCTCCATTTTGACGTCATGTTCTGCACAAACACTTTTTGGCACAATAACTCAGGAGCAGAACAGGAGACTGTGAGCAGATTTCACATTGGTCAGATACTGAACTGATTGATCAGTTTACAGGAAGTAGCTTTTTGTGTGTGTGTGTGTGTGTGTGTGTGTGTGTTTTTTTTAATCAGAATCAGACAGTGACAGACAGCAGCAGGCTGATATGATCTTCAGGTTTTTGTAGTTGCACCTTGTGATAAAGCTTTCTATCTGTCCTGTGCACTTCTCTGTAAAAAGAGTCTCTTGGTAAAGAGATTATGTCTCTCAGGAAAAGTTGAGCATGCAACATATTTTTAAAGGTGTTGATGAACGCGACAGCAGCAGCTGTTTGTCTCCGTCCACCTGATGCTCCACTTTTTTTTTTAGTTTCTTTCTTTAGTTGCTAACTTTGTCTTAAATTAAAAATCTCTGAGTTGATAAATGTGTCTGTTCATCACATAAGCTGCTGTAGAAATATCATTTCATTTTGTGCAGCTTTAACAACCTGTAAGCTGCCAATTACCTAAACCATATGAACCTTGTGAAGCTGTAATATCTTCGGGTTTCCACAGTAATTTACAAACAAGGACTTTTCATGTACCACTCAAATTAAAAAGGATTCAGAGGAAATTTCATCATTGAATATTCTCTTCTGCAGCTGTAGGACAGACAGCAATAGAGTTCACAGATATAGACGCTATATATAGAAGTCCATGTGAACACAAGCTTACTGTAAACACACATGAAAAACCCAGGCTCTGCTCACTGCTGTGCTCAGGGCAGCAAACCTTTCCAGTTTGCTCCACTGCACTCTTCATCTTTCAATTTCAGTTTCAACTTGTTTTAACTGCATCTCCCTGCTCTGCTTGTTAAATGGCAGCTAAACAGAATTCCGCCTTTGATTTTTTTTTTTTTTTTATCTATGCTTCTCTAACTATGATATGTGTGTTTGGATCCACAGATGAAGTTGTTCGTTGTGGGATTCCAAAATGGATTCTGGACTGAAATGACTTCCCTAGATTCACACCTAGGTGCAAAGACTGCCAAGAGACCCAGATCTGAGCTCCTATTGGTCAGTAGGACAGACACCCACTTGCCCCCAGCTCTTCTCCTGGACCCTCCTGGGCTGCAGATCCAGCAGGCCCACAGAACTTCTCCCCGCAGCAGCGGAGCAAAGTCCTGCTATTACCCCAGCTCAGTTATCACCAGCAGCTGTGACACGAAGCTTTCCAGCTAACTTAAAAAGCAAGAGAAGCAGAGTGTGAGTAAGCACAGAGCTGCTACCCCTGCAAAGGAAAGCAGCAACCGGTTTCCTTCATCCACTCTGCACAGCAAGGACAGCAATGTTCAACATTGGGTTTCTCCTGCTTAGCGTGTCAGCTAATGAACCACCAGCTCCTTCTCTTCAAAGACTGGAAACACTGAACTGGGCCTAGATAGCACACAGCATAGCGTAGCACGGCTAAGACTGTTTGGTTGGTGCAATGCTCATGTGCTGAAATCTTTAGTGTTATTGTGATCCCTGTGTAGTCAGGTCAAGCTTTTGTTAGTTAGGTTACGCTTCACACAGACTCAAGATCTTTGCATGCAGCTAACCGTCCTCTCTAATCTGGCATTGCGTCACACATGCACGCACGCACGCACGCACGCACACACACCTGTATATAGTACATGTTAGTTAGATTGTGTGTTTTCATTTTGTGTTAAATAAAAGACTTTTGATCCTTCATGCTGTCTATTTAATGTTGTACAAGGGTGAATGTTGCCAACCTCTACTCGTTCAAAGACTTCAAAATCCTTCGACCATTACTAGCTGTTACTGTCATTTTGATTGTAGCTGAGTGAGCTGTGCCTGGAGGTTATCTAATGTAAACTAGATCTTATTATTTAATATAATTAATAATCATCTCTGATCATCATTAATTATTATTGATGGCCAAATTTAACCAAAATCTCATATCAGTGTTGTGTAATGCCCCAACATGTGTCACTGTTACAAAGTATGATTTGTTGAAGTGTAAACAGACTGCTCTCCCCCATAACGTTTCCGAATGTTTTTATTATTATTATTACCACCAGAGTCGCACAGACAACTACACATTTTTCCTCAGAGAATCAACTACCCACAACACTAGACAAAATGTGACTTTATTCATTCATTTAGTCAAAAATGGATAGTTGTCGTGCCAGGCTACCAGCCTGATGCCAGTTAGCCTTCATTTTTATAGGAGATTTCATGCCTGCTGTGAGACAAAATGGCTTAATGACAGTGAGGATGCCATTATCCTAGAGCCATTACATTGTTCATTACATTGTCAGTTTAAGTGTCTGTAGTCCTCACTGACTACTAAGTGATGAGGAGAGTCCTCTTATTATTGTACTGGCATGACTTTTAGTGGGAACAGGCTTCTTATGTTTTATAATCAATTTAAAGGTTAAGTTCATCGAAAAATGAAAATTCCATCATCATATACCATCCTAAATGTATTTGAAAATAATTAATTTTTCACCCTCGACTCATGGTCGCTAGTGCACACACTTCAGACGGGGTGCATACTAACGCTTTTAGCTTAGCAGTGGCTGTACAGATTTCTGACTTAAAAGGGTGCAATCCATTTTAAAACAAGTCTCCAGCTACTTCAGTTGTTTAGGAAAACTGTTTTGTTGTGAAGCCCCAGAAATGTTTTGTGGACTACAAAACTTCACCTGACTTTCCGTCAGCATGGGGGGAGGAGATGATGACTGGATTTTGATTTTTGAGTGAACTGTTCCTTTAACCCTAACTCTGATCTTCTCACATCTCCTGCTCAGGTTAAAGTACAGTAAACCAATGTGCTTCAAACAGTCCTTTTCACCTGTTTTTTCCTCCATATTCTTGCACATAACCTGCTCTTAGAAGGTGTTGCACTAGTTTGAGCTCAAGTCTTTAATTTTAATTTCCATTTACAAGCAAAAAACATTGACTGCACCAATAATCACTGTGATGATATGATACCAGGATATATGAGTGGAAGCTTCAGCCAGAAGATATCAGAAACAATAGCTTAGCACTGCTTAGCACTGTTTGTGTACTGATAAACTGGAAGAATCCCTTTGTTTCACGTGAAAACGCACCCACACGCCTCTACCTCACATACTGTAGTTGCCTGCTTCCTCTCATCTGTCATCCCTTCTTCTTTCATTATCCCTGCAGCCACCTAGAAATCAAGTAATTACACCTCAAGAGCAGCGAGCAAACAGACACACCACCCCTCCCCCCACACAGACCTAAACCTCAGTTTATTCATCAAGTGTCAGCCTGTGAACTTTCATCAGGTGCATGACTCTATCATATCCAGTATGCTGACACAGGAGGAATATTCCACCACTTCAGCCTGTATTCTCTCACTGTGTTTGCTCTTCTCAGTACTGTATGTATGTTTACTGAGTCACTGCTTCTATTTTGAGGGTTATTACTTAAGATGGGTGCTTTGCTGCTAATTGTAATGACTGCAATTAAAGCAGGGGGGAATGGCTTCACGCTGCAGCTTCAGTAAACTCACAGCCTGCGTGTCACTGATGACATTGCCTTGGATAACTTTCTGAATCAATGCATAATTACTCATTAAGCTGGCTAATTTGGACATAATCAAGGGCTGGTAATTTAAATGTCAAAATGAAGGGCAGGGGAAGAGATGATCGTTTATTTTTCATAAGTTTGCTGAAGTGACAGTTTGAGGAGCTCAACGTGGCGACGATCAGAGCACACTTCGTGTGTGTCACAGTCACACACTCCCGTCCCGTGTTCAGGCTAGAGACAACAGGTGCAACACTGCCCCCTTCAGATCACATCTCTGTTGGTTGTCTGCAGGCAGAGGAACCGCTCAACAACACACAGAGTTGATCCAGCTAGATTGTTTTGGTTGCATCAGTATTTCATTTTCTGTTTGTCTTGTTTGTCTTGCATTTTAAATGGATGAAAGTAGGAGAGAGAGAAAACAGTCAAAACAGGGGGACACAGAGAGAGAGAGAGAGAGAGAAAGAGTGTTCCCATCAGACTTTAGGACGCTCACAAAGGATCACATTATCTATCTGTCTACCTTCTACACTTTCTTATTTGTAAAGGGAGAGCAAAGTCTTAGTGGAGAAAGTGTGTATGAAGACAGTCTGACAACATATGCATCACAGGAGTAGGATGATCGTGACAGAAGTAGACTGCATGCTGAATGTTTTAACTATAAAAGCATGTGGACACCTGAACATTACACATACGTATGACTGCTGAATAGCTTGTCCTAAATCCACAAGCATTAATCTAAAACAGCCTCCAGTCTTCTGGGGAGGTCTGGCTCACCCTCAGCATTCCAGTTCATCCCAAAGGTGTTGAAAGGGTAGAACATTTCTCCTTGAATCGTAGTGAAGTATACAGTAGCATTTAATGGAAAAACACAAGCAATAGTACCTGACTTTATGTAACTGTGTTCAATTACTTTCCCCACTACAGCAAGAAAACAGCTCCACATTCTATAACAGGCAGGTCACATGATACAGAAGCCAGAAGAATTTATAATGTACACAAAAACCACATGGGACTCTGTGTGCAATGAGACAAACGAAACTTCACACACTTGTGTTATTATAAGTGAGTGTTTTTTATGCCCCCAGAGATTCTTTGATCAGCAGGAATAATCATACACAGTATAATGGTGCCACAACGCCAGATATACAGCTAACACAACGTGACGTCCATGACATTTTAAGAGGGAGGGTGAAGCTGTGAATAATACAAACACCCCTGATGGAGTGTAGACACTGGGGTTAATTTGATGGAGATGTTGGTGTGATGAGGTGGAGGTGAATGAGGTGGAGGAGGGATGCAATGATTTTGCAGTCAAACTGAACAGTTATATAGTGAGAGCCAGTAGAGACAGTATGAATGAATGAGCATTACAACAGTCTTTCTGATGAAAGTACACTGAGACACAGAAACGTTTTTTCTTCATTTGAGGAACATTTCAGGGTCTCAAGACACTGAGCTCCAAATTGCTCCATTTGTATGGAAACATGTAAGTTGCTTCAGACCAGCATCTGTCAAATGAATATAATCAAATTCATTTTTCAAATAATGATGCATTGTTGGGTGACAGTGATGCTCTGACAAACTAGTACACAGCACAGTAGGTGGCACTGCGGTCTTTGATGAAACTCAAATAGACGTCATCGCAGAGTTCAAGAACTGTGTGAAGTAAATAAGAGAATCCTGGCTGACCTTTAACTGAACAGAGTCCTCTCTGCTGATGTGAAGGCTTCACAAGCGTTCTCTTAAGGTTTTGTTTGAAATCAGCAATTTTCCACTTCATTAACAATGTGTGAAAAACAAGAGCACAGAGAACACGCCGGGAGACCTACCGCACTGCTCTTAGCTAGAGTGACATGGCGGTGATGCCGATGATGGCGGTGATGGCGGCTGGCGCAGTGCAGCGCCGAGGGACTGTCTGGGAGGGGCGAAAGCTGACATCTGACACTGTTACAGCTCTGCACAGCATCTCTAGGCGTGGGATCTTATCTTCCTATTTAAGAAGAAAAAAACACTCCCATTATGTAATGGGAAGGGCCCTTCACTGGATACTCAGTCTGTAATCCTTCTAGGAAAAGAATGTGGAGTCAACTGGAGCTGGGCCCCACCTTCCAGTCTAAATGGAGGGATTCCTGCGAGTAGACACATCCTTAGTCATGTCTGTAGTTGGGGTCATGTTCTGGGACAAGTTAGTAAGAGGGATAGAGGGAGAGAGGCTTCTTCCTGTTTCCAAATGGGAGACACTTGTGGCCAAATCTGGGCAGGATGGGAGAAACGGCACAAACAGAGCTCGACCACGGGGTTTGGACCTCGGCCCGGCGATGGAGGCAAAATTGATAGTGTTTATGTTGGGGAATTCTGGAGGGATGCAGGATGTGTGTTGATTTGGATCAACATTTTCCCTTAAGCGTTTTTTTTACAGGTTGTTGAATCCATCTCCTGTGACAGTGCTGAAGAGGTATTCAAAGACTTAACGCTTCGTAATATTCCGTCAAAGAGGCCAAAAGTTCATTGTGTTCCTTCATCTAAAGTTAGAAGATGAGCTCTCTTAGGTCTGCATCAGTTGTTTAAAGACCAGTTCACCCATAATTACAAAATTCATGTTTTCTCACTTACCTGCAGTAATCACCATTAAAGCAGACAGTTTCTGCTCTATGTCCTGAGGTTTTAAAAAAATGATATATCCTGAACTGAACAGCAGCTTGCCCTCCTGGAAAAATATGTTACTTTAGATGATGCACAGACCTCACTGTGAACATTCTCATTGGACCTACACTCTACTAAGAAGAACAGTTGCTTCATAACTGTTTACCGTTTAATAACCAGGAGACTGCCTCTGGAAAGAAACTGCTGCCGAGTTTCATTTCAAGTACAACAAACAAAAGTTCACTCACCTCCATCATGTTGAGCTACTGCCAGGGGTGGATAGCTTAAAGCTT
>OMLP01040418.1:0-16849 GCA_900302685.1 Spondyliosoma cantharus | reverse complement strand
CACTTTACCAAATTCGCTCCTTATTACTCTTAAGTTTGTATTTTATCTTATTTCATTTATGCTGCTAAACTGCACTGTGCGTATTGTTGTATATTGTATATACCTACGTTTTACTGCAATTTTTGTTACATTTTGTTCATTTAGTTACTTGTTTGTGTTGTGTTTATGTTAAGTTATCATTTATTTTATTATTTATCTTATTTTATTTTATCTTACGTTAGCTTATTTTACTCTTTCCCACCTTTGTACTGTAACTGTTGCACAGCAATTTCCCTTGGGATAAATAAAGCTTCTTGAATCTTGAATCTTGAATCTATATATGCTAAGTAGCACCAGCTAAAACCTATGGTGATGAAAAAAACTTGACTTTAAGTGTTCTTGGCCTTGACTTGGACACAGACTAATGTTTTGCGTGCAGAGATTTAATGAGGTTTCGCTGTCTTTGTGGCGTTTCTCCTCTGTAGCCCCCTGCTGTTGAAGGCATAATGTCTTGTTGATGAGAAAAACCCGCAGGTTTGACAGCATTTATTCAGATGTGATGAGATGCCCATGATGTTGAATGTGGATCACTACAATTTTCGTGTCCCTGCTAATTATCAAGTAATTATTCCAGCTAAATGTCCAGACAGTAGAGCCTGTGGTCAGCAGATGCACCGCTATTTAGAGACCGTTCTCGCTAGAAAGATAACATCGGTTGTTTTTTCAAACTCCTGTCTCCTTCTTACAGTCGAGAGAGTAATGACTGTCCTCTCTAAGTAGCGTTGGTGGAAGTGGTGAGTATTATCGCAGGAGGAGGAGGTTGACATTGACACAGAAAAGCGTGGTTCATATCTCATCTCTTACCAGCAGTCAAAAACGGTCTCTTTAAACCACAACAGTGATCTTTCCTGAGCCTTAACCAAGTCATTTTTTGTTGCCTCAACCTCACCGCGGTTTAACCATGAAATTCAATTATCGGAAGGCTGTCAAATAAAAAATAAAAAATCTGTATGTGATTTCTGGTTTCTCAGAGAGAACAATAACCAAAGTCGCAGTTTGATGTTGTCGTGAAGCAGTGTGGGATCATGCGAGTTTTTGTCTTCGTTGTTAAAAAAACCCCACTACATTGACGATGAACTCTATCCAACATGACTCGGGCAGAAATGTTTCCAGCCTAATCAAGTTCCCACTTATGTTTAGTCATATTAGCTGACTTCCTTCCTCGCTTTCTGATGTGTTCATCATCTGGTGTTTCCCTGGAAGTTAAAGCGACAGATGACCCAATGAAGTCGGCCGTTGGTACCTTGAGTTAAACTGCAGATTTCTGTGTGTTTGAACATTGTTGGAAACATTTAGGATAATGTAAGCACTCCACTCAACAAAAGATATAGCAATGGTCTAGTTGTTTTTAGACTTTTATTGCAGAGATGATGCATCTCATGTCTGTAAAATAGCAATGGACAAGTGTTTTGTTAACCTATCAATATAAAGTAAATGTTTATTTCACAATGTTATAGCTATAGAATAATGACACAGATTGGTTCCTCGATTTCACTTTGCTCTTTTGTCTGCCACCGGGCACAAAATCTGCTAGGGAAATAAAGGGTGAGCTTTCCAGTCAGACTGGCAGCCTCACATCATTTCTATCTGCCTTCACGTCTCCATTGAAGACTAAATGAATAAATCACCTCGTATTTTTTGCTTTGTTGCTTGGCATCGCTACTCTAAGGAAAAGCGAAAGCGATCCGGTTTGGTTTGGGCCAGTGGTGCTAAAATGCTAGTGGGGCCGAAGTTTAAGTGTAAGGAGTTGTTGGACATTTGAATTCCTAAAAGTGTGTGAATTAGAGAGGGTTATTATAAGTATTATAAGTTTCAAGGGCCAAAAACCTTAAACGACTCCAGGTATGATGGGGCATTGCTGGAATACTGTTGGGAATTAAAGAGTGAATATTCACCCCATGAAAAATTTTATTGTTCTCATCCTGTCATTTAACTTGTCAGCCTGCTGCAGTGGTGAAGAAGTGTACCCCAAGGTGTGTCATTACACTGTGACATCACTGTTGGGGCGTGGCCATCCCAATTAGTGATTCTGGGCGAGGATAGAGGTGAAACAGACAGTGAAGTTTTGCTTTTCAGCTGTGTGTTCAGTTACTTTTTAAGGAAAATACGTTATTTTATTGTGTGATGTTAAATCTCTCAAACCACAACAGTTTGTTCTTGGACTGTCAGGTCTCTTAGGATTTTAGTCTTTTCAAAGTCTCCCAAATATGTAGTTAAAACCATCATCAAAGTTTAGGAACACTTGCAGGAGAGTGACACTTTTGCACATGTAGCTCATATATAGTGTTTCATCATTTTTTGTGCTATGTCATCATGTAAATTAGTTCAAGGGTATCAAGAAGTGACTCATCCATATAAATACAGAGCACATGTACAGTGATTAAACATCACTCTTCACCTCTTGCTGGAGCTACTCAGAGTCATATTCTAGCATTATATTTTGCATTAAGGACCCTTTTTTGTGAAATCTGCTAGTTTCAGAAAAATGAGGAGTAAAGCCAACACATTAAATATGAAACATTCCTTCCTGTGAAAGAACTTTGTGATGCACATTTCCCTAAAAAGGCAAATCTGAACGAGGTGGCTGACTGGAAAAAGCCAGAACAGTGTGCATCGCATGGCTTCTTAAGAAAGAGAAACTGGAAGAGCTGTCAGTTGCAGAAGAAATAATTAAGGATAGTTAAAAAGTAGGAAATGATTCATGACATTCCATCTCATAAAAGTGTGTCTGAGTTTGACAGTGCTGAAGATATTAAAGTACAAAAGCTTTAAATACAAAAAAGTCCCAAAATACAGGCTGTTACCACTTCTCTGATCCAAAGACAAAAGATCCAAAATGCTTTTGACAGTCATTGGCCTAAACTCAACTAAATTAAACTGTATTGCTCTCGGCTACACACTTCCTGAGATGATTTCATGACAGATTACAGCCAAATAACTGCGATGCAGATCTACCCGTGACTCACAAATTTTAACTTTTTTTATTCTCATGCCGGAAGGAACATTTTAATATGCTAATACATGTTTTCCTTCTTAATAACACTGGCTCTTTGAAAAGAGTTGCATCCACTGGAACACCAGCTTTGAGATGATACTCCCAGAACAAGAGTGAAAATGGAGCCAAGTGCACCTTACATCTGTCTGCATTTGTTCATAAAAAGTGGTCAGGATAAGGACAACACTTCGGCCCACCAGCCAGACAGTGCTCAGTGGTAATGTTGTAGGTGTAAATGGAGTCATGCTCTGTTGAAACAGTAAGGCTTGTGTGCGCGCTCCCCTCATCCATCATATTTGAGCGTGTATGTGTCTGTCTATGTGGGAAAAGAGAGACGGAGGATGCTCTCCAGCCGGGCCCAGGAGATGGGCTGAAGGGAGGATGACAGATGACGGATGAGGTGCCGTCATGGTTTCCTAAGAGCTCAGTAAGACCTGTCTTCTGGCGGCACGTCTAAATTATTACCTCAGCTTTGCAGGCGTTTGTAGCGCTCAGCCCAGACTTGAGTTATTCCAGCGAGGCTGCAGACCTTTAGGCTTTGTGAGCTCGTGAATTTGTTTTTGTCATTCGCCCTCTGTGGGAAATAAGATACTCATCTGCATACCTCTTGCTGTTTATTCTTGAGATATAGTGTCTGTAGTCAGAGCCCCTCACGTCAAAGCAGAGCTGGTCAGTAGCACCGTCGGGAAGCCAGATGCTCTACTCGGCTTCCTCTTTACCAGCGAGGTGCAATTTAATCTCAGATCTGAAAGCCATCTATTTTTTATCCCCTCCTCTCACTGCTGTGGAATATGTAAGCGTGTATGTTTCATGATTCAACAGTCCTTTGCCACGTAGCATTACAATAATGGACTTACATATGAAGAATTCATATGTTAAACACGTTTCAATGTAAATGTACATGTTCCTGGAGCAGCTGGTCTCAAGCGATCACTGCTATTATAAAACACTTGACTGAAAAAAGCCCTAATGATGAATCCTGCTGCACACTCATTAATTCAAGAGTTTAAAAAACATGCCAGGAGTGTGATCTGCTCCCTGCGGACAGGGAGAAGATCACACTCCAGATCTTACTGTGAGCTTGGATAGCGAGGGCCCCCGTCCCTCTGTGTTCGACCGTGGCCCTAGAAAGCATAACTGGCAGGGAGGCTCAGAGAAATGTGAAGTAGACACATGTCTCTGCCAGACACTGTGGGTGCTTCAGCATGCCAAGTTGGTGTGGAAGAAAGTAGGGCAAACAATGCGATCCAAAATACAACAAAGTGGACATTTTCTTTTGAGCAGAAATTACACAAATACAATGTGTCGGCTAGATTTGCATATATTTGCAAATAGAATACCGAGGAGTCATTGTTATAGCAAGTGCAGCTTCCCCGCAGTCCCTTGGCACATTTGTGGTTTTGCAAGCTACAAACAATCTCAAAACACATTCGCAAAACTGCAAGTGTCAGCCATAATCTGTGGGTGAGAGTGTTTTGATTTGGGATGTTGAACTTTTAAGTAATTGAGACGCTTCTCATACTGGACATGAACAGGTCGTTTCACACGAAGAGAGGGAGAAGATGTGAAAAGATACATTCTACGAGATCTGTGAATCTACGGAAACTTCAATGTGTAAGAAATAGAGCCTTCACTTTTACTGTTTATTAAAGGTGTAATAGAGAGATGTCTCACCCCCACACTATTTTGTGCTGGACCCCTGCTCTGCCCAGCTGTCTTAGTCATCCCTATTGTGAAAATCTTTTGTGTTTTCATTCATTACCCACAAACAGGTCCAGATGAGATAATGAAGATACAGCAATGAAAATGTCTCTGTTGACTCACAGCTCGTTTGTGTTTTACCATGTTGCACAGCTTTTGTCCGCAAGCCAGATTCCCCCCCCTAACAATTATCACCCTACTTGCCAGAATAAATGTTTGCAAAAATGTATGTTTCTTTATGTTTTATTTAGGTTTCAGTTTCTCTCTCGTCATAACTCTGGGCTTATATTTTGGTTAGGTTTAGGCACCAACACCACTTGGTTAAGGTTAAGGAAACGTCATGGGTCGGCCTAAAATACCTAGTTTGGTTGCCACAAATATGTCTGTGAAAAACAGTTTTAGTTGCCGTAAAAAACACCTGGAGATGCTCCAACCTTCCCATGATAAAAAGCCAGCTTGGTCACTTTAAATGTCCCCACAGACTCAAGTCCGCTAATAAGCATACAATGTGAACGTGACATTCCACGTCTGGTACAAATGTCAACCACGGATGTATCTGGCTTCCAGAAATGTTAACCGCTAACCTGGCGACTGGGCTTTAATTACTAAAGGGACACTCCTTCAGTTATTTTCAGAATTCCACTTTGTGATTGAAATCAGTCTGTCGTTTTGGTTTGATCGTCAGGAAGCACACACATTCCTCCATCCCCTCTGAGCTCTGGGATGTTTCACAAAATGCACTTGTCTCTTTTCCCAAATCCGATCAAACTCAATTAGCCGTTCATTACGTGTTGTTGTTACACTCAGACCTGAAGAAGATCCATAGTGAGACTGCAATGATCCGCTGCTTTCAGGTCTTCAGCCAGTCAGTAAATTGTGAAAAATGCCCATCACGCTCTCTTGGCGCCCAATGAAACATCTTTAAATAGTTTGTTTTGTCCTACAAACAATTCAAAGCCTGAAGCCGTTAAATTTAAAATAGTACTCGACAGAAAAAAGCAGTAAATCTTCACATCTGAGAGGCTTACAAATGATTACAAGCCACATCAATTAACATACACTGACAACTAATAAAATTGGTGAGTGTGTTTGCAAGCAGCAGGCTAACCGAAGCAACACATTTCTGCCTCTTTAGCAGCTGAATGATCCACGTGTTCGGGCTCGGCAGGCGGCTTACAGTTACTTTGTCAGAGCTTTTTCCACTGACAGAAGCTGCCTGCTGCTGGTGGAAATGGGATTTGTAAAAGTGGTACAACAAAAGAGTAAAGCAAAACAAGGTTACTACAGCTTTGAACACCTCACTGACCAGGAAAACTCTGTCGACCGGTTGACTGATCAACTACTCTGTTCAGCATTTCGAGTGGTTATAAATGAATAGCTGTGGGATGTGCTTGACAGCGGCCAGCATAAACAAAACAATATATCTATCACCACGGTTACTGGTGTATGTCTCATTTGCCCAGCTGTTTTTGTTATATTGTGTGCAGCTTTTCTGTAAATGCATAACATCAACAAACCAAAAGCGATGTCACGTTCTGCTCCGGCCCCCACTTACTGGTTTGACAAATCCTCACTGCGAAACAAATGCTACACAGCAGCGGTCACTTCCAAAAAAAACAGATGATCGTCAGAATAAATACTCAAACGTGTGGACATCAAAGTACACAAATTATGATCATATTTTGGATTTTCTGGTCTCTGACTGAGGCAGGCAACAGAGTTTTATCTCTGACAATTTATGTAAATCAAGTATAAAATGATTATCTGATGATGATGAGGTTTGATAATACCAAAGGATTGAAGGCTCACTTTTTCCTAATTTGCCTCATGATGCCTCTCTGCTGAGGCTGCAGCTCTATGGCAACAGCACTGTGGAGTTTAGTTTCAGCTTAGTTATGAGTGCTAAAAAAACAGTAGAAGATTCATTGCAAAAAAAAACTCTTCTTATATTTATCACTGAAATGCTGTGATAATATTCTTGTGTCTCTTTCAGGCCTGTTTTCACAGTTATCCAGCATATTTACGTTAATGAAAAAATGCAACCAATTTTTTAATAAATGCATTCAGTATGATTGAAAGATGAGGATATCTCTGATTTAAAGACTTCCACTTATGTTCTCCATTATTTTTTAAAATCCAATTTAATCGCTTGACTGAGTGGAAAGACTAAGTGTTGTAGTAAATCGGTATTAATAACACTTCAGAAGCATCAATTAGCAACAACAAGGCACCAGCAGAGGGCATCAAAAAGTCATCATACTCCCAGCCAACTATTTATAGGGCACCTCCAACAGCTACATTTAACAAGAAAACAAAGGATGCAGTGGAGACTTTCAGAAAAAACGTGGGGAGCTGTGGGGCAGCCACATCATCATGGGCTCTAAATGTGACAGCTAAGCTGAACTAACATATTGCTGTCATGTTGTGCTGCAGAACAGCAGTAAAGCTGTTGGCTCGCTCAAAGCTAGAAGAGTACCAGCTGGACAGTACTGGCTGCCTCGAAAGGTCTGACTTCAGATGCAATTACAGTCTGCTTTCCATACACTGAGACGAGGAGTACTGAGCTCTAGGATCGCGTACTTGCAAACCTTTAAAGTTAGGTATAATGTCATAATGTAGTCATCCAATCATTTCACCAGAGAAACAACAACCTCCATTTCTCAGAGGTATGATAAACATCTTTCTGCTTCGCTAATAAAATATCTGTAAAACAATGTATCAGCCGACTTCTACTTGGCACTCAGTTCATCTAATCCAGATGTGGAAGTAACCAGATTAGAGACAAGTGTGCCAGCTCTCCACTGGATGTATCCAATCATGTTATGTATGAAATGCACCGAAGGAATAAGAAATATTTCAAGTGTGATAGCAGAGAGGTTCAGCGGCAGCAGTATAGGCACTCTGTCTTGTGGCTCTTCTTGAAGCATGGACGTGTGCCAAGAAGGAACTAAGTCCCTTGCAAATCCATTCACTGGGAATGGTTGTCATCCCTCCAATCCATTCAAATTTGATTTGGCAAAAAGTAGTTTGCATGACAGAACCTTGTGCTCCAATTGGGGGAGGTGATGAGGGGGAGGTGAATGACGCACATGCCCAGGAAGCTAAATGAGTCAGGGGGAGGAATCCCAGGGCTCATACAATACACTCGGTTAATAAATCTAATACCTCATTTTGAAATGTCAGTTTATTCAGCTAAGATATATCCAAATAGATTTACACCACAGTAGATACATCGCTGGTGCCTCAAAGGAAGACCGCTCAGGGCTCACACCCTCCAGTTTTTTGACACGTTTCTGGCTGCAGCTTCTATAATTTCTATTATTAATTTAATTACTGGTTCATATGCCTATTATTTGTTCCAATAAGTTGATTTTGTCACAATGAATGTCACCATTTTCAAGGTGAAGTTTTCAAATAGTTTTTTGTTTTTCAACCAAAAGTCCAAAATATATGCAAAATGAGAAAAGCAGCTAATTTGTACAACTAAGAACATGGAACAAGCTAAGTTTGGATTTCTTTCTGTATAAATCACTACATTTTACATCCACCGGCTACTCTAATTACTCTAGCTAAGCACTTTAAAGCTGCTTTCATCAAAATGCTTTATACATATGGACCAAATGACTGTTTGTAACAAGCCCACGCAGGATTATCACCAACCTCTCCTCAGCTCAACAGAGCATTTCAGAAACTGTCAGTCCTTTTCATTTTAGCTTATAAGTTCAACAAATCCTCATACCTAAACGACTGAGTAGTTTGACAGCCGGTGTCTCCCAAAACGACATAAATCACCATTCCCAAAAGAACTTGACCAACAACAAGCATAGTGGACCCTTGCCTTACGCTCACAGTTTGGTTAGGTTTAAGAAAACATTGCAGCCTCCTAGGTAAAAGTCCTGTGCATGTTTGACCCAACCATCCATTCCCAACCCCTCCCTGTTAAGACTCTTTATACTGGTTTGCCTGACGTCCTCCTTTGCAGCCATAATAAGTACCACAACCACTAGAGGTCACAAACACAAATATGGGTCTTAACAAGCTGCTCTCAAAGTGGACCTATATAGTTTTTCTGATGAGGACAAGCTGGTAAATCTTTGGTTTCGGTTCATTCTCACTGCTCTCATCAGTGTCAGTTTCAGATGTAACAGGCAGCTGCTGTCAGATGTCCGCCTCCATCACCACAGGAGCATAACGATGCAGAGAGGCTGAAAAGAGGCCAGGCGGATAATTGATGTGGTTACTAAATGGCTAATTTGCATTCGAAATGAATTGCACCAGAGGGCAAAGTTATTGACTCAATGGTGAACATAGTGGAGCACTTAGCAGATAAAGAGCCAGATATTTTTCTGTGGAGTTGGTGGAGACCAAAACAGAGTTAAAAAGTTTCAATATTGGACCTACACTCATTATATGTCCACGAAACATGACTCCAGATGGTTGATAATGTTATGTGTCTGGTTTATGTGCAGAAAAGCAACTGCAGCCTTTAAAAGTTAACAAAATCATCTTCACAGTTATATGTCAGTGTTAAGCTTCAGTTTGTTTTTTCTGCTTCCTAATGCCTAAAACTCAGAAAATGCCAGCTGGTTTTAAACGAAATATGCTTTATTGCTTAGTGGATCAGAACCTCCTACCTTACCTTTTCCTTGTATTTTGCAGCTGTGCATACTCAGTCATAGATACTGCAGTTGAATCTTGGGGCAAAACTTGTAAATTGGTCAGAATTTATCACTTTTTGATGCTAACAAGGACATCGGAGAAACCCCCGGCACACACACACACGCACACACACACACAAAGTGACTGTCTTGGATGTACCAAAGCTATATTACATAACATTCCAACCTGGAGGCTCTTACATCCTTCCTTTTTGAAATCAATACCAATTAATCAACTCCGACCACAACATTCTTTTTTTGGTTTCTAACGAAACATAAAAAAGGCTCCGAAAAATCCGTATTTGGTCTCTTGTTTGACTTGGAAAACAAGACAAGAGTCGAAAGGAGTATTTGAATAATGCATCACTTGTCTTTTACTGTGCGATGCAATGTGTATTTACTGAGCATGCTGATGAGCACATCAGTAGTGAGATAGGCTATCTACAGCCAGGTTCCCATGTGGTTTTAAATGTGAATGAAGCCAGGAATCCAAATTAGTGTTTTCATTTAAAGTTTAATGTAGAATGTCTTAGTTAAAGTTTGATAAAAGAAATCTCATGTTTTATGTATCACTGGATAATTTATAGTGGCTGGTTATTATGGGGTGTTAGAAATGGTTACTAGTCTCCAGTAATTAATTCTAAAAGAAGTAAAAATGGATTGAACAATCAATGATAGATTATTACATGATCAGTATATCATTTCCACTGCTAGGGGTGTCTCAATCAAACTGTTCATGAGTGTTTTAAACTTTTTTTAATGTTGTGTTTTGTTACGTTCGCCAACTTCCTTCCTCACCTGCTGACTCTCTGGAGGAAGTTATGGCAGCAGGTGACCAAATGAAATGCACCATTACCTTGAGCAAAAGTACAGATTTTCCTGGGTTTGAACACTGTTGGAAATGTTCAGTATAATAACAAAGGTCTAATTCTTAGACATTTTTAATAGACATTTTAATGCAGAAATGTTATAAATTAGGGCATCTTTGAATTATCTTTAAATGAACATTCAAGGACATGATAAACACGATTGAACAGTTTTATTTGCATTTTATGTCATGGCCATAAGCATACATGGTCAGGGGGGAGGAAGCTATGTCATGGCTTTTGACTAATTGTTTTTTTAAAACAGTAATTATCTGCATTATTGGCTCTTACATTATCATTTGATCTATGTGCAGTAGGGCAGTCACAATATCATATTTCCACTGCACTATTATCATGGCCAAAATAATTGCATTCAGCTGTCACCTTGTTTTACATGATTTTGTGAAGCAGTAGTAACCAGCTAGCAACTTACTTCATCTTCTTCCTTTTCTTTTTTCTGTTTTATGTCAGGTGCAATGGATATTAAGGTGCATTGTTGCCACCTACTATGACAATGTGGGTACATAAAGAAACTGGAATGATTTATGAGCCGGATTATTTACACAATATTATTATAAATATTAACATTAAATCAGTGTTTATTTGTTTTTCTACCGCAATTATGGTCAATATCGGTATATTTCCACACCCCTACTGCATGGTAATGAGTTTTCTTTAGTAGTTGTGTTAATTATTACTACCCTTATCATATTGTATCACTATTAATATTATTATTATTATTAGCAGTAGTATATACTACGTAAATATACAACATAATCCTTAATTTGCAGCATCTGTCAACAGTTTGGGATTATTAAGGTTAACTATTATCTAAAACAGCACCCACCTGGAATTGTATTGTTTTCTTGCAATTTGGTTTGCCATAGTTTATAGAAATATTTCAGGACTAAAAAAAAAGACTTAAAATCTGCATGTATCATAATTCAACCTAATACCATCTAAATGTCAGAAGGGTTACAGACGTTATTAGCACATTTATGACTGCAGTCCCGACTGCACTTACATGGAACATGAAGGATGTGAGCGGATGCATTACATGAATTTATGATCATAATCCATTTAATCTTTGTCAGGTTTGGCGTGTTTTTTCACTGTGTCTCAGCACTCTCAAGGACAATTCAACATCATAACTTTGCCTATAGGGGCTCTTGATAAAGTGACTGAAACAGGACTACACAATATATGGGCCTGTCAGATTATATTCAGCACCACCTAAATTAACCCAGGCCTTTACCTAACATCAACATTCCATGAGATTAACATATTTCTTCACTGATATGCTTCTGGAGAACAGTGTCTGGCAGCATCAGTATTTAGTGGCGATGAGTATTGCAGACTTGTCCTTTCAGCCTGCAGACTGGAGATTCAGCATGAAAATCATTTCCTGTTCTGAAGTCTGCAGGATCAATATAATTTATGACTTTGGGTCATCTAGGGCCTGGTTGTCACTTGGAAATTAGAATTTGGAGGAATTATTATCAATCAGTGATAAATCTGGCTCATAATCTGTGCCACATGTCCTCTCTCCTGTATGTTGAGTCAGTTCTGATTTTGCTCTTAAATAAAAAAGAGCTATCTCACATGTAATTAAAAATAAAAAAAGAGGCATGTATGGCTATACATTTGCACATAAGGGTAATATAAAATGGGATTTTTTATTGATGATCTTTCTTGTCAAATCCATCCGTTTGAGGATCTCTCTCCCTGGGGAAAAAGGCCTCTGCTGAGAAGGAAACCAAAGCTAGCGTCAATGCTGTGTTCTTTAAGCCAAAGCTATAATGAACTCCACATGTTTGAAGTCAGCCACATCTCCTCAAAGATGATTTAACTCAAATATAAAGTGCTACTGTATAAATGCACCCGATGAGGTATTCATAAATAGGTGCGTATTGTTCATTGATCATCACACCAGTTTTACTGAAGCTTTATTTTTGAGCTTCTGTCCATGTAAAGTGTATGAAAAATTCATTGCACTTCACTAATGCTAGATTCATGACAAAACATCTTATATCCACCCAGACTCTACCACCTGATACATTGCAGACTTGCTGAAACACTGGAAATGTAACATACCTTCTTCCCAAACAACTGAATTTCCATCAAATTTGTTGTGGTTAATGATGGCCCCCAGGGGAAAAATCGCAACATTTTTATGCATTTTCCTTGCAAATACATAAAGTGTGCATGCAAGGTCCCCCTAACCTAATTGTAGAGTCAATTGGCAGGTTGCCATGGAATTTGCTGCAAACATTTATAATGCCAAGAGGATAAATGCTTTTGATAATAACGATACATGCTCTTTCATCCAAATAATACTAAGTGCATCATTGGCCAACTCCTTTTTGAGCAAAAGAAGAAAAAAAAAATCGGTATCAGCTAAAAATACAACAAAAGTTTAATAAATGCACGTATACCTCTCAGTGAATGATTCCTTCTACCCAATCTTACACATGAGTCATGTGTAAGATTGGGTAGAAGGAATCATAATGGATTTTACCAATCTAACATTAAAGAGTTTAACTGACATTAGCCATTGGCTGCTGAGTTTGTTTTTGTATTTTTTAAACCCCCCAAAACAGTGACATCTTATTGAAATGTATGAAAAAAAAAAAAAAAACACAATTTATTTACAGCGAACATTACCAGCCACATTACAGAGAATAATTACTTGCTCTTTTATTATGTTATGAGATATACAGCTACCTTGCGGACTACATCAATATGTACCAAGCATTGCTCACTTTGGCACACCATCTAATAAATACAGTAAATAAACAAACGAACCACAATGAAGAACAGAACAAGCCTTGTGTCATTATATATGAACAAGAGACGGCAACAACCCCAGCCACAATCTGATTATCATCCTGCCATCTGGCAAAAGTATCCACTGCCTTACCACTGGACTACAGAGCAACTTCTTTCCTCAGGCTGTGAGACTCCTGAACTCATCCTGAACACTCCATTGTCTAAAACAGATATAGCAGGACTCAAGGACTCAATCAATGTTTTGTTTATGAAACACTTGTTTAAAAAATGATGATACATTTTCCTTGTACATTGTGCAACCCAGTCACCAGACTAAATGTCAGCTTGTACGTTTCCTTGCATTCTGTTACAACTTTCTGTCTATTTAGGTACAATTTTCTATTTTTGTCTTGTCACAACACTGTGCCTATGCTCTGTTTAGGTTTAGGCACAGACACAATTTAGTTAGACTTCATGGTGTGGCTTAAAATACCTGTTTTGGTCGCCACACACACAAAATGTCCCCACAGACTTGAACAACAGTTGCCTGTTTGGCAGCCTTGTAGGTAGTAGCCGTTTTTACACTGCCTTTTGCCAGCCCGGTCGGCGTGTTTACACAGAGGGTGGCATATTGGCGGCCTGTTTTGGGCCGCTAATATGCCGCCTCGGAGGGTACACTTATCTCTGCCTCCATTTCTATGTAAACACTATGAGGCGTAAATGTACCGGCCTCTGCGTGAGATGGGCGGAGGTGTTGATCAGCACATTGTGGAGAGGGTGTGAAGAAGAGTCCAATTATTTGGTGATATCACATCCGCATCCTCTTCTGCATACTCTACTGTTCCTCAAGTAGGCTAGTTGCTAAAGCATTAGCATCACAGTCAATTCAAGCAATGCCAACAGGCAACTTGGCACCTTACTCTGGATGTATTCATGCAAACTATCCTCCAGTAAGCTAGGTGCTATATCATTAGCATCAGTCAATTCAAGCAATTTTGCTGTCTTTATCCCCTTTGCATGTTACCGTAGATATAGTGTCTGATGTCTTATGCTCCAGCTCCTCTGCGAGGCCGAGTGATTCTTCCTCGTCTTTATCTTCGGTTAAGGTCAGCTGTAGATTAGGGATGTTATCCAGTGTAATACAGTCGCTTTCATCGTCAGTGCACTCATCAGAATGAGAGGTGAAATTGGCGTCGGAATAACCAGAAGTATCTGGTGTCTAGCAAAAGTACTGCCGTGGGGGGCTGCATAAGTAGCCATGCGGTTCGCGACTAACGTTCACCTGATTGATCGAAAAAAATAACAAAGGTCATGAATGGTCAACGGTAGTCAGTATGGAAATTAACTGTATCGCCGCTCACGGCCACCGAAGCGGCAGTATTTCCTGAAACTATACCCATATATATAAACATGGAGTGGCTTCTTCATGATCTCAACTTGCACATTCTGCAAAAAAAACAAAAATCACTCATTTTGAAAAGAAACGACAGTTTCTTTGTTTATGTGAATTTCTTACTGCCGACTTGCTGCTGGCTTTGCCGTGGCGCGTCACATATAATTTTGTGATTGGTTGGTGTGGTGCGTTTTTCCACCAATAGGAACGTCTTTTTTTTGCTTGCAAACACTTCCTGCTTGTGGGCACCTTTGTGAGAAAAGCCCGTTTTTACCGTCTCTTCCTGCACCAAACACGCAGCAAATGTGACGGCAATGTTCGCGAAAAAGCGTGGCGGACATTATTTATCGAAAATCCGGTTTTGGACATGCCGGCACGTCTGTCGACTCAGGAGGTGGGATATCCTCGCGTATCCAGATCTCCTCAGACCGGAACAGACTCGGTCCCGACTCGTTCTGTCTCATTAATCCGCAACAGTCAGTTTAGATGCACAGAACAGGACCGAACCGCCGGCCAAATCCCAGTCCAGCTCTCGCCGCTGCAGGTATAAATTTGCGTGTTTCTTAAGGTGGGACGTGGGGGTGGGCTCTGCAGTGATTGGCTCTGGTGCGCACTTGGCTGTGGTGTGCAGTGATTGGCTGTGGTGTGCACATGGCTACGGTTGACAATGCTAGCGGAATTTGTGAAGCATCTATGAAATAATTTATTAACGCCATCTTTGTAGTCAAAACAAAACCGAGGTTGCACACCCTTAAACCACTCAACAGCCATGTTGAAAATCTCTGGACAGTCTGATCCTGATCCGCAGAGATATTTGAGGCAAACACACACACAGACACACACACAGACAGAGATGTCTTGCTTTTATAGAGAGATGTTAACTGCTAACATTATGTCCTGTCAACTGGGCTGACATAGAACAATGCTCAGGATTCTTCATTTATTATCACTTTGAGAACACGATTAATCATCTGTTGATGAAGGTTCACAGTCACCAAGGTCATGCTAATTGTAATTACTCTATCATAGGTGACTGGACTTCTTTCTTGAAGACGTCAGAACTGAAGAAGCCTTTTGGATGAGAGGTGAAACGCCTTCGAGAAACTGAAACAAGACCAGTTGCCTACGATACAGCACTTAAAACAATCAGTCATTATGGAGTGAAACCTGCCTGGACGGTTGATTCAGCAGGAAACATGCACTGGAATGCATTTGATTTACTGTTAATTTTGCATTTGCAATTATTATTTATTTATTTATTAGCCCTGCTTGTGGCATAGCTCTAGGGATGGCAGTGTCAGCTAGTCGGTGAGCCTAACAGTCAAGTCCAGAGTGAAAATTCTCGGAAAACTCTTTAAATCTGAAATTGAATTTGGTGCATTTATTAATTAATTAAACCTACCATGAAATCCAGTTTAATGTCCACAAAAATGAAAACCGAGGACTTCTTAGGCTTGATGTTTTGTACAATTGTACAATAAAAAGGCTTCTGAACTTACAACTTTGAGAGAAAAATACTCTTTAAAGTCTTTTTTATGAAGCTTTATTTGATATTGTTACCATTTAAAAATTAACTATTCACCAGGAATTCGGTCGGTTTGACCACTGACTTGAAACTGCATACTCTATCTACAGTTTGGACAGAAAAAAATAGTATTTGTGGGTGCAGACAGAGGTTTTCTAGAGTAGTGGATTGAGTTCCTTTTACATCTCTATCAGCAAAGTCAGAGCAGGCAAGAAAACAAAGTGAGGCCTGGGTGAAAGGATTAAGGGAAGACGAGGGCCCAGAGCAAAGAGCTGCTGCCGGTCTGATAAGTTTGCTGAGGAGGCTGATTCATATTGGAATTTGGCAGACCTCAAACCATTATTGCTTGCAGAGGACATGAGAAAAAGTCAGTAGATGATTCTTTTTTAAAACTGTGGCTAGAAACCTGTAGAAACTGTGGTGAGAACCCTTTTGTTCGTGTGACTCACATCAGCTGCAGCCATTTGATTAATATGTCTTACTAAGCTTATTTAGCCAGCTAACTACATTAGATTATGTGGCATGCAGCTCAGTTAATTAAACCTGAGAGAGAGGCTCAAGTCAACCTGAATCAGCATCAGCTCTTAACTAAGGACCTCATTTTGTTTTGATTTGTTACCTGGTGGCAAACATAAATAATCCACCTTAATTCCCTCCACAGAAAATGTTTATTTGTCAGTAATTAGTGCAATTGGAAATTAATAAGTGCTTGGTGTGTGCTAAATTACAATGACTGTTTCTTAGACAACACAACCGTGATCATTCAATCATATCTGTTGTGCAAATTTGTATGTTTGATCAATGTTAACAGGGAAATGAAGTGGGTTTTATCAATGTTATGTCAAAGTTTATTCATGACGTGGGCTGGACTCGCAATGCTCTTCCAAAAGAATTGTGCTGTTA
>OMLP01040416.1:0-44341 GCA_900302685.1 Spondyliosoma cantharus | reverse complement strand
CGGCGCAGGGGAGCCAACCGGAGCCGAGGATCCCTCGAGCTGCAGACGCACGAAGTAAGAAACAGGCGACGCGCGATTTTAATTTTCTGTTGCGACAAACGCGGCAGGATCGACACGATGCGTCGACGTGCGGCGGTGACATTGAGGACTCGTGTCACGCACCAACTTTCGCCACGGTTGCACCTTGCGTCGGGTCCCCGTTGACGTCACAGACCAACATTCCCACCCCCATCTGTTCACCTGAGCACACGCACGGGCGCGAGGCTCCCCTGTCGAGAGACACACACACACACACACACACACAGACACACACTCCTGCCGAATGAGCACAATTGACACATTAACTGGCTGCATGTGTTTCTGTGTTGGTTTTATTTCATTTTTGTAGAATAAAACAGGAATGTGGTGGATAATCGGAGATGTTGTAGAGACTGAGACTGCTTTCTATCTCATGTTAAATTCCTGTTTATAAGGTTCTGACCCGTGCTTGTTGCTCAGAGCGGTGCTGGGTCATCTGTGGGGCCGTGCAGCCTGGTGGATCCTGGACGCCTTCCTGCTGTGGTCACTTTTGTGGTCCTTGTGCCAGCTGACATATGTCCTCTCAGGAAGGATGGGTGAAATGAGTGAAGGAGCAACATCACTGTCTGTTCACTCTGTAAAGAAATGGCTGAGCACTTTGCGTATATGTGGCGGACCCTGCCACCTTTCTAGCTTCAAACTGTGATCTGGGACCTTATTTTCCTCTGAGAACAGCTCGTTTATTCACTTGTGAAAACAATAAACATGTCAGAGTTTGTACAGACTGCCCCTTTAACAACAAGGTGAGAAGGATATTAGCAGTGACAGGTAGGTAGAGGATGTCCATCTCAGTGTGGATGATGACATCATGAGAGATGTTCTTCTTTGGCTCCTCCGCTCCTGCTTCCACTGCACTCAATGCAAACAGCTGAACCTTAAGTTCCACATGGGAGCCTGCATCCACCTAGACATAAGCACAGTACGTTTAAATGTTTAAATGAACATGTGAATCCAACATAAAGCGATCTATCTAGCTGGAAACGTACCGGCCTTGGATTGTAGATGACCCGGAGGCCTGTAGCAGGAGGAGGCTGCTTCACGTGGAACCTTGCAGAGACACATCGACACAAACCACAAATAGTTACAGGTCGATGTTTTCCCTTCAGACTTGAAGGTGACCCACAAATCGCTTGCACTTCTCCACAGCACTCATTTCTTTCTGATGTGCTGAAGGTCGTTTGAAACCAGTTGAAATGCTGTTATTTTACTGGGTTTGCAGGCAGGTGCATCTACTCTGTGTATCCATGCTTGCATCTATCCATAACCTGGCGCGTTACCTGCAGGTGTTGACACCAACATTCGTCATCCTCACAGTAATGGCTGCGGAGGTCCCCTCCTGCAGCATACCAAAGTCAACTCTGGATGGGAGGAGCTGGAATCCCCTCACAGCGACATTTGGATCAGTCAGGGAAACGGGTCGACTATTCCTCCTCACGGGCTCTTGGACTGATGGGAACTGGAACAGGGGACACAGGCAGAGCGATAGAGAGAGGCGTGTGTGCAGCATGTGGAACAGGAACACACATTTTTTATAAAACTGCATGATTACACTGATAATGGGCTGCATAGTAGAAACAGTGAAGTCACTAAATCCCTCAAATATGTTCTACACTGGCACATCACCACCTCTAGGTGTCACTATAGTGCACTTTAATGTGCCATTTTATTGACAAAACACTGAAGTGCATATTACAGAATAACTGTAGTCACATGGGTACCTGTTGGCTCGATACGCTGCAGGGTTTAGAGCCGAGGACAGAAGCTGGTACTCTGACTTTAGTCCTCCTGGGCTTTCCAGTCACGTCCACCTGGACCGACCTACGTGGCCCAGATGGACCCCTCAGACTGCTCTCACCTGGCATCGACACACACACACACACATGTACCATCAAGTCAGTTCACGTATCTGAAAGAAGCTGTTTGAGGTGAGTGTATGTTTATGTTGATCCCTATTAGAAGCACACAGATGTGCCTCTAGTCTTCCTGCGTTCCCAAACATAAAAATACAAATCAGACGAGCAACCTCTGCAGACACACTACGAGAGGAATAAAGCATGAGGTGACAGTAGAGTTCTGCCCTGCACCAGCTGACTGACCACATTAGTGTGGAGGTCACTGATTAGGAATTCATTTTACTATCTAACAGCAGAGAAAGGTGGAGAACAAACCAGCACTCTGAGGCGTAGGGTTGGTAGGTCGTACTTTACGCTTCCTGTCACTTCCTGCTGCACGACTACAAACAAAAGCACAAGGAGAGGTCAAAACATATGTAAACAAAAATAAATATGACAGCTATAGATGTTTTGTATTTCATTACAACTAAATCAAAATGAACATAGGACACAGTTCATAACATCCTCTTCATTACCTTGCAGATTGAGAGGGTGTTGGGTTTGACGGTCGTGGAGCTGGAGAACACAAATACGGTATATTACACAACTGCACATCGGCTTGAAAATACAAAGTTGTTTCAGTTCATTTAAGCCTGTGTTTCTCTGTATTCATTCCCAACAGGACAACATGTCAGTAGCTCCTAGTAAACACTGACAGTGTAATATCTCACTGCTGTCTCGCGGGGCATCTTTCAGGAGGGCCTCTGCGCTGTCTGACTTGAGGATTGGAGGGAGATCCATGGACAGACTCCTCATGTCTGGTGTTTGCAGCAGATTCTGGAGAAAAAAACAAGCAACAGTGCAGTAATGCTGACTCAAAAACACATTGAAATCTGTTATATACTGAGGTAAACACTAACCTGGTACAATGGGATATTTTCTGGATGGAAAAAAGGAACAACGTTCTTCTTCCTCAGAGCCTCTCTGTAAGCCTTCTCCTCAGACATGTCCTGGCTGACGCAGAGGAAATTACTGCTGACTTTCTGGTGCAAATACAATGAGGATCACAGCAGCAGCCATACAGAAAATGACGAGCTAAAAGCCGATTCCACAAGGTGACAGATAAGTATGTGTGGTGACTGGTGATCATATATTATAAGAGGCATATTACTTGTGTTTCGAGAGTCTTTCTGTCCATTTTGACTCCTTTCCACTTGCAAAACTGAAGAGGAGGGAAGGTTTAAGAAGATATTACAATACAACTGAAATACAAGCAACTGTCACTTGTCCACACATGCTCGCCATGTTAATCTCTCAGACCTGTCGCTCTTGACTGTGGCTGTCTCTTCTGAAATGTCCAACTGCTCAGTTGGGGCTCCGACTCCTTGGCTGTACAGACTGATTATGTCCACTGTGGATTTACACAGAAGAAATCAGAAGAGGTGTTCTTCAACTAACCAACTTCAATTAAATCACACGTACTGAACTTTAACTACCAAATATTTAACTTTAATCAAACATTATTTTCTAATATGTCAATAACCTCGTCCAGCCCTCTAAGTGACCATCATTTCTTGCTTTTGCTAACTAGTTTCAACTCATTTTAATGCCTTTTATTGAAGTCTTGTGCAAAAAAGTTAATTCTCAGCTTAAAAAACATCCTGTAACCAACCTGAAGTCCTTTTTTCAAAAGTGTGACCTGCAACTTCTTCTTCTGCAAAGGACTATAAAATATATATTTATATCAATTGACATTCATATTGTAAAACATTATTGCATTAATGTTATTTGTGTGTGTGTGTGTGTGTGTCGTCTTGGACCAGGTTGAGCAGTTCACTGGCATGAAGTCTCTCCTCCTCAGTGCGAGGGTCTTTCACTTTCATCTCCTCCGATCGCTGCTCCCTCTCCATCAAACTCTCGATGTATTCCTGCAGTCAAAGCCACATTTTCGCTTCACTATGCCGAAAGTCGTGACCAGCCCAAACCCCAGCAGCACAATCACTCATATTTAAACAGACTCAGATAGAATCCAGACATACAAATACTAAACCAAAGACTCAGACAGCAGATGTCGCCATTTTTAACTCAATCAAATGCTTTGAAACCTTTGTCTCCTTCATTAATCTCTACAGTTTACCTCCTAATCCACTCTTAACCAATTAGAGATCGCTTAAACAAAACTTTTGACTGCTCGACTGTGACTCCTTTGACCACAGACATGGTTTGTTTTACCTTCAGTCGTGTGTCTATGTTATTTCTGAGCAGTGTAGTAAACGGTCGGTGCTGGTACAGTTCCCTCATCTCCAGGACTTTTGGGCAGCTCCTGACAGGCTGACGCTGTGCTGCAGGACCAGCAGACCTCTCTCTCAGAGTCAAACCTCGTCCCATGTCGGCACCGAATGGAGGGCCTGGGGTCTTTGTCTGGAAGAGAGAGAGAAAGAAGAGGACGTTTCAGTGTTTCGCCCTGAGACTGCTGTATCTACAAGACCCATATATGTTACCCGTACCTCTGTTCTCGGGAAGTCATGCCAGCTGCGGTTTCTGAAGTTGGGAGGGGTGATGTCAGGGTGCTGTTTCTCTAGCAACCACTGGGACCACACGCTCCGGTGGCTGGGCTTTAAGATAGTAATGCCAAAGTCATCTGAAACAGAAACACAACTTCATATTATATTCCACTTGAGATGTCTCTGTTAGTATCATGTTTCATGATCTTCTCCATATTGAACGGGGGAACCTTGTGTGTCTGGCAGCGGCTCCTTCAGCAGTGCTACCGTAGGGTCGGAGTACGCCTGGTAGAGAAGTTCCTCTACGGTGTGAGAGCTCAGGAGTTCAGTACCGGAGCCATCCTCGTGCACCAGAAACAGCCTGGAACACACCATGTAAATAAATAGTGATGACGGCATGTCTTCAGAGTCATTTTCCACAGTTCACTATCTGTACAGGTGTTATAAAATGTAACATGACATAAACAGAAGAATATAAGCCCACCTGGGCAAATGCTCTCTCTGTTTTACATTAAGCCAGTCTGCCTCATCCTCTGGCTCCTCCTCATCCTGTGTCATTGCGCTCGGAGCCGGGCTGAAGTTCAGCACTGATAACCGCCCATCTTCCATTACCTGAAGCACACACAGACACAAAGCTCAGACAATTATAAGAGGATTAGTCATTATGAAGGAGGTGGTGAAGCAAAGAGAGGAGCCCCAGCAATCTAATTTGCTGAAATGAGAGGAGAAATGAGAGGAGAAATAAGCATCTGTTGTGCCTTTGCTTTGGTCATTCCTTTTCTTTCCTATCCTATGAAGGACTGTCTCTCATAGCTTGGCACCAGCCCCTCTTCTAATAATGATTGTGACTGACCTGGAAGTGGTTCCCATCGGGGTCTGTAACGTCACAGGCCACTTTGTCCGTGTGACTCATGACATAGCTTCCGAGTTGGTCTACAGGAGTCCCACCCTTTAGGCTCGGGGTTACAAGTGGGTCGGACGAGTACACACACTTCCCATCACTTTGGATCTGCAGGAGCCCCATGCTGGATGGGAACACCTTGGATGCAACAGCACACACACACAAGAAAACAAACAAACAAACATGTACATCAGAGACTGTTACAGACCTCACAACCTTCAAAAACTCACCTTCTCACCTTTTAATGTATAGTTTCTGTCTCTAAGTGTGATGTTTTTATTATTCTGCTTTGGAACCTGTAAAGTGTCTTTGAGTACCTTAAAAGGCGCTTTATAACATAAATGTATTATTATTATTTTTATGTAAACACACAAATGTACAAATGTGTTTTATTCTGGACACATCAAGACCAGCACTCAGAGGAAATAGCTAAAAGCAACTCTTTCCCAGGATGTTTAAATTCAAAACAAAAACCACAGCCCAGCTGAACAATTCTGAAAGATTCTATATTTTTGTAATAACTTTAAAAAAAAAAAAGATGGGCCAACGCTTGACAATAACAGCACAGAAGAACTAACAATTTTCTGCAGGTAGTTTGTTTCAGGAAGAAAAAGAGAAATATCCACTCTTCTTACTGATAGTCTTGTTTACCTATGTAGGTCATATGGAGGCATCAGTATTAAATTGAAAGTTAAAAAGTTGCTTGTTGTGCTTTTAATAATAAAAAGAAACTTTAAAAACAACAATTCATTTAGTTTTCTTTACAGAAATGAATGAAATGCTGCGATTAAAAAGGAAAGTGTCTAACACCTCTACTGAACCACTCACCTCATAGGCTCCTTGGTTGTCCCCAGTGATGACGGTTCCATCGGCTAAGAAGACGTGAGCCGCGTGTCGCTCTGGGTACATCACCACCGTGGCGCAGCCCTCCTTCTCCACCAACACCACCCGCTCTCTGGTAGACACACTCCCCTTCTCACTCTCACTCATCTTACCATTCTCAGCCACAAACACGCTCTCCTCACTGTTCTTACACTCCTTGCTTTCTCTTTCGTCGTGCTCGCTCAACTTGGCACATGCTTTCCCTGCTCGGTCGCTGCGCGTGACACACACACACTCAATGCAGCCACACGCACACTCAGGAGTTGATCTAAGGTTTGCACTCCCAGGATGCTCCTCTGGAAAGTTAACAGCCACAGGGAATCAGGTCAGTTAAAAAATTGCATGTGCATGTTTGTGAGTATGCGTGAGTGTTGTCTACACATGCAGATCTGACTTTTCTTCATGACAGAGTGCATTCACTGTATGCTGCTCACCTGTGTGTTGCAGTGAGTTTGGTGGTCTGTCTTGGTAAAGACTGGTGATCCTGGTTCTGTCTGCATGTTCGACGATTTGAGATCCGTCTGGGTTCTGGACAGAAACCACCAGATCCTCTCGGGTCAGCATCACCTGACACAACAGTACATGGCGAGCTGAAAAAGGTTTTTCTCCTTACAATTACAACTACCGCAAATTTTGAGATGCTCAGACAACGACAAAATATAGAAATTTTAACATCAAAATGACATTTTCAAATTAAATGTGAAACCTTGGAAACAACTTGTAGCCAAGTTGTAACCTGTGCACCATCAGGAGTAATATTACCTCATGGGTGATGGGGTCTGTAGCCTTGAAGGCCAGAAGAGGCGTGGTGGGTATGTGTTTGTGTGTCGTCCCCACAGTGTGGATGCGTGCTCCATGTGGCGTTGTCGTTAACCAACACCCTCTCTGAGCATCGCCCTCCGTCTCTGAGCTCTCTTCTGTACAGACAAACACACAAAACATGTTAAATCTTTACTGTCCTCCCAGCCGAGGGTGCATTGTGTTTGTTAGAAGGAGAGGGAGACACAGCTTTGGATTCTGTGTTGATGCACGATTACCTTTCTTGTTGTCCTCAGCTTTTTGCAAAATCTTCTCCTCCTCAACCTCAGAGTCAGGAACCCACACTGGACCAGAATCATGGCTGAAACTTACAGAGCCATCTGCAAATAGAACCTGCAGCACACATGGGTTGTTCAGTAAAGAGTCACGATGCCTCTACTCAAAACAGTAGTGCATTTGCTGGTGCGGCTACCTCTGTTGAGCCGTCTCTCATGTATCGGATCACGGCTCCCTGGCTGGTGATGATGCGGGACAGTTCTTCGGAGAGAGAGGGGTCCTGAAGCTGCCCCACACCTGCCCTGCCATGCAGAGGAAAGCCCTGTTTCACCAGCATACCCTGCTCCTCTGTGGACACACAAATGATGTAATGAATACCTGAGGCATGGACGGGAACATTACTGTTAAATTTCAAAGAGGGCACATTCATTAAATGCACACTTCTTCCAGTTTGCAGCTAGAATATAGCGTGTGAGCTGTACAGATGAGTGTCAAAGGGCCGATGTCACTGATTATTAATTGTGTTGCTCTGCCGACGAGGGCTCTAATGTACCACAGTTGTCCCATTAATCCAGTCACTGGAGTTCTTTTCTGTTATTTTGTAAAACTACACACTCACATCAGAGTGTATGTGTGTGTGACAGAGCAGCACTGACCTTGAGTATCCTCCAGCAGAAATTGCAGCAGCAGGCCATTAGGAACAGACAGGTTGAGGCTGTTGAATGGACGTGATAGCGAGGCTGGCTGGCCTTCGCACACCTGAGACTACAAATAATCACGACACATACATATGAGCAAGCTGAGAGCAATTTTTTTTTTCATGATTACATTTTTCTGTGTGTGTGCATCCATGAGTGTAAGTGGAACCTGCGACTCTGGAGGTCTGGCGGGGCTGGATGGGCTGTGTGACTGCGAGGGAACTAAATCTGCGTCTGGCTCCTTGGAGCGGGGTCCTTCTGTTTCCTGGGGGCTCACTAGAACATACCATACAGGAACACAGTAAATACAACCTGAACACAAAAATAAGAATACTTTCTCTTCGTTTTCATGACTGAATAAACTAAATAAACAAACTGACATTAAAGGACGACACAGTGTTCTGTTGAAAGCTAGATAACAGCTTGTTTATTCATTTAAGGAAAAAAATAAATATTTCTGAGTTTGTATTATTACCTTATTGATATACATGTCAATAGTGCCCCTTTAAACACAACTCAAAAACTTTACAAAGGTGGAAACGTGTATGTGTTTGAAGTGTACCACCTATGTATTCTCCTGTGGGACCATAGAAACTGTATGACAGGTGGATTCCACTGTCTAACAGAGCTGAGAGGGAGCCCTGCTTCACTTTTTTCACGGCCACAGGCTCTGACACTGAAAAAGACACAGAAACACTCACATTTTGGTTTGTTCTACAATATTATTCACTAAAATCAGCACTAAAATGATGTTTACTGTCTCTATCATGATCAGCATCTTTACCTTTAAAGTCTTCTTTTTTGCCGTTGGCTTCTTTGTCTTGGGGCTGCAGGGGACGTTTTGCTGGATCAAGGACAACATGATTGATGTGTGTGCAGAAATGATGCCCATCCTTCTTCACAGCCACTTTCATCAGGCTGGAACCTGGAGGGGAAACAGTACTCAATGTATGGATGCATGTGGAACAGAGCCTGACAACGAAGAACAGCTGAGTTGCACTTTGATTTTCACAAGTTTCTCTTTCCCCCAAAGAATGCTTTCATAGAGACTTTTACTGAATTAGAGCAGACTTGATTTTATCTGGATCTAAGCACTTTTGTTGTGCTTTAGTAGCACTCACAGATTTGCAACATTCATTTTCCCCTAATTACCTTCAACATAGCTGACATCCTCCACAATGATGTGTCCTCCATCTGAAGGGAAAAGCTGCTGCAGACGACCTGAAACATGGATCAACTTTCCATCCATGCTGTAACCTGTGAGACCCTGCACACACACACACACACACACACAAACACACACACACACACACACACACACACACACACACACACACACACAGTGATTTGTTACTTGAAAGCAGACAGACTGTCATCTCCTGCCTTTGTTCGGCTGTTCTCATGCAAACATACACTTGTTGTGTGTGTGCATATGCCCTCACATTAAACGGGTCCTCTGTTGGATGCAGTTCTACGTTGTCCTCCACAGGGGGCGCCGTGTTAGTTTTGGACTCTGAGGCCGTCTCTGCTCTGCTCTTTTTGGCCTCCTCCTGCTTCAGCTGCTGCTGCTGCTGCTTGATTCTCTGTGTATTCTCCTTCTTTGATTTATTCGCCATCTCTTCCTCCTTTAGTCGGTCCTGCTCCAACTTCCATGCCTGTAACATCATGCACACAGTCACATCCACTGAAGGTGCTGTTTTAGTGTTTAGTTATAATGAAGTTTAGAGGAGGACAAATTTTGAACTAACTAATGGTCATGGTTCAGAATTTTTACAATGATAACTGAATTTGTACTTATTCTGTTATAGATTCTTTTAGCTGCCATAGATGCAAATCCTGTACTGTTGTTTACAGTACTGCATGTTTTTGGAAATGTAAAGAATGGTTACATTTTACAAACACTGTCAGTGTGGTTGCTCTTTATATCATGCTTGGATATCAGGCATCAGGTTTTTTTCGTGACGCGTAATGATTTCTGTTAAGGGTCCAAAGAGTTATTGTAATCCTGCTAAAAGGCCAGAAAAGAGCCGGCTGTCAAAGTGAAAGCTGACGTGTTAGCTCCTACTGACTTTAAGGGAGTCTTTCCTGATGACTGGCTCCAGAGTCTCCTCCTCCACTGCAGGATCTAGCCCTGGAACAAAAACAGTGTATTTGTACATGGGTATGGGCTCATTGCCAGCTTTTAGTTGATCAGGGTTCCCGCACCTTCTTAAACATCATATTCAAGGACTTTTTCAAAAGCTGATGTTCAACTTTTGTGTTACATCTATTAGAATCTAACCAGAACTGCGTAAGAATTTGAAAGGATTGAACACAAAGTATTGTGGAGTTTGAATTCCTTCATGTTGTGTAAAACTTTTATTTAAAAAAAAAACTTTATTTAATTAGGAGCCAGAGTGTGCAACACTTTTTCACTTCCTAGTCTGCTGGCAGGGGTCAGCACCACATTCAAGCCCTTGGTGTGGGTTTCTTTTCTATGAGATACAATTTCTTAGCAGTTTCAATAACCCATGTTTAGAACGTTCAAGGCCTTGATGTCTTTGCCCATTCAAACCCATACACTTTCAAGGATTTCAAGCACCAGTAGGAATGTTGATTGACAAGCAACAGTACCTTCAGGAGCAGGGCTGAGGTTTCTCTCCAATTCCTCCTCTTTTGTCAGATCAGAAATGCTATCTGCCACATGCTCCAGATAGTTCCTGTCAAAAAATGGAGTTTTAAAGTCTTTCTCACAGTCCATATTTACACTATTTCACAAGTCGGGTAATGCCGACAACAGACTCTGCTAATGAGAAGGGTCATACTGTTCTTTCTTTTGCTTTCTCACATAGCAAAGATTATAGTACTTTTCGTGCCATGTCAGAATAAAACTCCCGAGAACTACCTGAACTTGACATCAGTATGAAGGGCTGCATCCCAGAGCTCCTTGCACTGGAGAGAAGGGCTCACTGGATTGTGACAGAAAATGTACAGCGTGTTGTTGTGACTTCCTCTGAAAGTGTCCAAGCAGCAATATTCTTCTGAGGCGGACTGGAGCACCTACACACATGGAAAATCTAAATTATACAAGTAGAATTGTAAAAACAATCAACTGAATTAAGGAGATTCAGTCCAGCAATCTATTGCACATTTAAAGTTTCTTTCACACTCCTGCTGCTTTTCAAACATTAAAAAACTTCATGCAAAGATGCGAGTTCAGCATGAATCAGAGTAGGCTTAACACAATGCAGGTGCAACTGTTTCCTCACGCTAACTAAAAAACACCCAGAAAGACAAGATCAGACGGGTCACCTGTGGGAAGACAGAGGCATCGTGGTGTTCAGCATAGTGCCAGTCAAACAGAGATCTCAGCCTACAACTCTGAATGTCAGAGAGGTCCAACTGGCTACACAATCTCCCACTGATCTGCTGGAGAAAAACAAAACATGCAACATCATTGGGAGGAAAATCAGAACAAATGTGCATTATCATTTTATTATAGCATACAGGAAAGGTGACAACATACAGTAACAGGAACATAGAAACAATACCTCTGTGTTTTCAGGAGCTTGAGTAAGAAATAACGGACCTATAGTTGAAATAAATCATAAGGTACAGCACTGAAAGACGCTACAGGAATCAGGTTTCTTAAATCAGCTTTTAATAACTGAATTAATAATGTAATGAACTAAAGAGTGTAGTAACAGACCTTTAGTCCGTAGGTCATGAAGCTGCTGTTTAGCATATGAAAGTGGGTTGTCCCAGGGGATTATTGTGGCTGGTTGTTGGTGTGCTGGTTCCAGTGATCCCAGCGGTCCAGGAGCATTTAGTAGTACACCCTTTTCGTCCAGGCTGGTCAGCAGCATACTCTCAAACACACTCTGGTGAAAGAGACGCTCCACCTCTGGCCACGACACGACATCTGTGACATATCACGACATCACAATATCATTTTGAAACTGATGAATCAAGAGCTTTTTCCAAAGACACAAAGACAGTGATAGGCCCCTTGTTTCTGACCGTCAGTGCAGTAGTGTTGTAGTTGCTGTTTCAGAGCCGACCAGCAGGAGTTGCGCTTTCTCTGCTGAGGCACAGAGTGGATCAGCTCCCACACTGGAGACAGCCTCATCATGGACATCTCCACCTCTGCTGGATCAAAACCCTGAGCCGTCTAAGAGGGACACACACAAACACAGTATATAATCTAATTTCTGGTTCAAAGATGGAAAAAGAGGAGGCATGATTACATTAAAGTCTATTCATTAATCTCAAATTTCTAAGAAGGGAAATTAATCAAACACAACAACAACAAAAAAATCTACTAACAGTGACGTCCCTCAAGCGCAGCGCCCTCTCATCATGGTGTCTGATGACCAGAGGCTGCTCAGACTTCCTCTGATTCTCCTCTGCTCCAAACTTCTTCTCCAGACTCTGACACAGAACAAGAAAGAATAAAACAAATACCAGTTGGTGAATTATTTAATTCTGTGCAAAGTGTGTTTGAAACCCTCAATGAGTTTACAATTTCAACAAAATGTGCAAAATTGACACAGTGGAAGAAAGGAAACTGTGTAATGTCTCTGTGACTCCAGTTGACTCAGACACAGAAGCCAGTCCCCTCTTTAGGTTGATGGTTCGATTATCCACAGCTATAGTAATTTACTTTTCTCATTTTTGCACTTTGCTGTTAAGTATGCATCTCTTGTTTGCATGAGTAACTACTCTTTACTGTGATTATAGCACCATCTGCTGGACAGCGTATGTATCGAAGGCTCAGCTATGCTCCTCACTAAATTAAAGTTACAGTTTTTTACAGGTCTTAAATAAACAGATAACATAATAACACATATTTTTATTCAGTAACCAAACTTGTAAGTTATCAAACCAGTACCGGTAATTGACTTGTTAGAAAACAGAAAGAGGAGTGATTTCACTCCACACGCTTTCTCTCCGCTCAATAGAGCAAGTATGTCACCCTCCCCCCGCCACTGTTCGTCTCAGCCCACCCTCCTCCGCACACAGCACTGTAAACATGACACTGAAGCGAGTGGGGACTCCGCCACGGTTCGTCTCTGCCCACCCTCCTCCGCACATGCTGCTGCGACAGCACTCTATACATGACGCTGAAGCGAGTGGGGATTGGCTATAGTGCTCTGACTAAAAGGAACAGGAAAAAAAGAATGTGCTGCATTGGCCGGGAATCGAACCCGGGCCTCCCGCGTGGCAGGCGAGAATTCTACCACTGAACCACCAATGCTGCTCTTGTTAGTTATCTGACCATCTGCATTTTTCAAAGAAAGTGGGGAAAATGGCACTTGCTATATGGAATTGTGTGTGTTTAGGACAAGACCTCTTTACCTTCATGTCCTCTTCATTCTGTGCCAGAGTAAGAAAGCTATTTAACATGTGGCTTTTCTCCTCTTCTGTGTGCACCAGAGGCAGGAATCTTTGGAGCATGTAGCTGAGCAGTTGATGGCTTAATCCAGGAGTGGTGAGAAGTTTTGGCGTCTCAGGGACATGGGACGAGGTGGACGAAGACTGCTCTGTTGAAATCACCACCTGGACACACAAACACACAGATATGGGAATAACAAGAAGGCTATAGTCAAATTTGACTCATCTTTTCAGCCTAAAAATGTATTTTAAGTCTAAAGCTACACACTACACACAGACCTGTTCCAGTATACAGTGCAAGATTAGAGGCACAGAGCAGGCTTCAGGAGGAACCATGTTGAGTAGGTTGGCATACTGACGCATGTCCACATCTGTAGAGAGAGGAGGCGGCTCTGTCTCTGTCAGCAAAGAAGAGAGGAACGGAGGTAAGTTTGTCATCCTAGTCTTCAATCAAAACTCAAAAGACTTTTGACTTGATTTGACCTTGGTCTGGTGGGATTTCCTCACATATCCGCTTCTTGTTGGCGCGTGGAGTCATGTGGAGTGTGGTCGGCAAAACCTGGCACATTAAAAACACACATTAAGTCATCATTTTTAAGATGTTTCCACGATACAACTCAATACTTAAAGAAAGTTTGTTCTATTCTTCGGAGTCAGCATGTGTAGTAGGACAGCTCAGTCTTGAACAGTAATATCTGTAGTAGTTTCACAAGCTGCTTTTTACCACCACCTAGAATGTGAAAGCTACAATGAACAACAAGAGGCAGGCTCTGAACACTCATGAGATTCCCTGATTTTACAGCACACAAATGCTGCCATCACAGTCTAAAGCAAATACGATTTTAAAAGGGCTATAGTGTAGACACAGACAGACACAATCAAAGAGGGATTAAGGGCTCCTCTAAGCCCATGCAGCAGAGTGGCGCAGCGGAAGCGTGCTGGGCCCATAACCCAGAGGTCGATGGATCGAAACCATCCTCTGCTAAGGCAACTTTTTTTACAAGGAAACTGAATATCTCTTGATGTTTGTTTTGACAAAACAAGACATTTGAAGCCATAGGAAGCATTTCTTTTTTTTCCCGGATGTTCAACACACACAGCAAGAAGTCAATATGTGAAGAATATAACCCATGTATTACTGGTTACACTGATGGACAAGCATGCGTGTGTGTGTGTGTGTGTGTGTGTGTGTACCTCTGCTTGCTGTTGATCCAACTGAACAACAAAGGGTACGCTGATGAGTCTGATGTTTTCCAGGTAGTGCTGATGTTGCTTACGCCAGTCCAGACAGTCATAAATGAGATTGGCCACACCGTCAAAGAGTTTGATTCCCATCTCCAGCTGGATGTACAGTCAAAACACACACACACACACACACACACACACACACACACACACACAGAGAATTGGATTCAAACTCAAAATCAAGTCAAAGGCAATGTGTAACAGACATAACAAGGCAGACTGTGAGGAAAGCTTGATGCTTGAGAATGAGTAAAAGTAAGCAAAAAATAAATAAATAAATAATATTATAATTTGAATTATTCTGAACAAGAAATAGATCTATGAAACACATTTCAGGCCCAACTCACCTCAGCCTCAGGGTCCTGTGTGTGGGACTGAGGGGAGAGATCTGGGACAGTGTAGCTGAGCAGAGCCACATCATGGAGCTTGGACTCTGGTGGCCAATTGTCGAAAACTGGTCTGAGACCTGACCAGAATAGATCCAACTTCCTGGCCTGTGCAGCCAGCTCTTCACTACCATGATCCTCTGAGGATATGATGATGTTAAATAAACAGTAACATAAGGATACTGATAAGTTTGAATCAATGTTTTCATATTCCATTTATTAAACATCTCTTTACCTGCATCCAGACCTGGAGATACACTCTGACTCTGCTCACTGCCTTCACACGTGTGTCGTTCCTGCTGCCCCTCAGAGTGCTTTGAGGACAATTTGATGACATTGGCTACATGTACACTTATAGCATCAAGTGCCACAATTAGGTGGGGCTGATGGAAGCCAAGCAGCAGGATGTAGTGATGAGGACCATCCTCTGGTTCATCATCTATTCCCAAACACACAAAACAGAGTGATAACATTCTATACAAATATATAGAAGTAGGCGGTGGCCAAAGATGTCTTGCACATTTACAGTGTTATCTCACAAATTTAGGCTATTAAAGAAACCCCCAAACACAATTGGTTCAGATTTGAGTTTTTACCTATGAACTTTGGTGGCTCGACATCATCCCTGCGTTTCAGCTTGGTCTTCTTCTCCTTAGAAAGTCCTGCAGGTGAGGTCAAATTCTTTCCATTTTTATCAGGGACCTTGGCCCCTCCTTTGTCCTTGGCAACAGGGGTAGGGCCGGCCTTTGCCTTCGCTTCCTCAACCTGAAACAGAAAAATAACACAAAATGGAACATTCACAAACTCCCTCAATCTGAAAATTGTTGTGACTGTAACAAGACTGCAACTAGAACTTCAGTGAATGCCCAATCCAGCTGTTGTTAATAAATTGTAATAATCAACACTTAGAATCACATATACGAAGAAACACACTCACCTGCTCGACTGCCCTCCTCTGCTGATCATCAGCTTTGACCTGTAGCAGCTGGAACTTCAGAATATTTGCCATCAGGTCACAGGGAATCTCCTCTCCTGCATCCAGCAGTGCCTTAGCAGGCTCCGTAACCTGCACAGGACACGCACATGCATACACAAAGAGTAAAGCACACGCACGACAATCAGAAGACACTGGAACACAAACACATTTCAAGGGTGAACTCATTGCAAACACGACAAGCGTACCTCATAGAACTCAGGGACATGATCAGCTTTTTTTGCTTTGGGATTCCCCAGTTCATGGATCTGTAATAACCGGCAAATGTTTTTATTTGACAAAATACAAGGTTTTATAAAGTTACTGACACCATTTTGGTAACATAATCAGGAGATAAATTGATGATAAATAATACTCAGTCAACTTCACAGATTTTCTAATTACAGCGTGTTTACACATCTTCGGGAGTACTAATGCACATGTGAAAAAAAGTAGTATACAGCTTTTTGTATGGTTGCATTGTGGGTGATGTAGGCACCAGGTTTTCAAAAGCAGACAACTGTTGGAGCATAGCACTCCTATCACACATGTGGACTCATGATGGACAGTTTGAAAATGAATCAAACCCTCCAGAGATATCACTCTTTTTATTCCACACATTCTTCTTCCTTTTCAAAACCTGGAGCCTACATTTCCCACAATGCAACTTAGCTACTGAACAACAACACTGGAGGTAATTTATCAGATTACATGCAGCTTCTTCTGGAGCCACAGAAGGCTTTATACATATGCAGTAGTATTCCCCAAGACCTGTAAACACACTTTAATGTTGAACTGAAGATGAAAAGTATTGGACGGAATACATTGATGAAAGCATGATTATATTTAGACTGTGGCTAAAACAAGTTTACAAATGTGGAATTAATGTTGTAGATTCTAGAAAATGTGAGAACTGTTACCTTTCAGTTTGTGAAAATGTTAAATATGTGAAAGCTGCATAGACACAAAATATCTTAGAGTGATAACAACTTAATGACAGTGTCGAGATCTGTTTATTTCACATGAGTTAATAACTACATTCATTTAGTAACAGTTTAAGCACAGCTATGACAGAGAAGACATTCACACAACTATAAGAGCTCTACAGACACAAAGGACAGACTATTAATAAAGAGAACATGAACCTAACTAATACCTTTGCAATGGTGCTGTCCCAGGTCAACAAGGTGAAAAGCTTGCGCAGTGGTTGCTGTGCTGCCAAAGCCAAAACCCGGATCAGGTCCTCGTCCTCTGGACTCCTCCCAACCACCAAAGACACACAGGCCTGCCATGACTCCTAGAAAGTGCATCAGATTAGCCACACTGATATTTATACCACGTTTCCCCCTGATCCCTTCATAGGTAATTGGCAGGTAGATTTACGCGGACTAAACAAACGCTTCTGGGACACCGTAGATCGCATGATGTTGGTGGAAGAAAGCTAAACTGTCCTCACAGAAGTGTTGCAGAGTGAGACAGCTGTAACACCACAGCACAACTGATTAACTTTTAATTGGAGAGAAGTGCGTTAAGATGGTCTCAACAATAAATAACTACGACTTCCTGTTTGAAACTTGCCCCCCTTCAAAATAAATCCTCAAATGGTTACTGTTATAATTGACGTTAATTACGGTGACAAATGCCGCAAGTGCATGTTTGACGACACATTATTTACCAAATAAACCAGTGTATCTGTTAACATTTCTGAAATTAGCTCAAGGAACACTTTCGAGGAGAAAACTCCTCCTTACCTGTCCACTAACTGAAATAAACAGCATTAACGTCTCTTAACATTTAGCTAACACTCGAGCTAGCTACAACGTTAACCTGTATTATAAGTTGGCTGACTACCATTTATCGTTTCACTCTCTGTTTGGTAGAAGAGTAAAAAGGTTTTAAGACACGAAAGAATAAACAATAAAGTTCTCAGTGAGGTAACAAACCTCTTCAAACGGGGCCTTGGTGAGACCAGTCTCCCAGTTCTTGTTGTCAAGTGCGTTGGGCTTTTTGGCTGAGCCCTTTTTAGCTTGCTTTGGAGGCATTTCCGCTCACTGACAATTATCAACATTAATATATATATATTTCTTTAAAAACACTGGAAATAAGTTTAAAGTTGCCTGAGCAAAAATCGAACTAGTTTAGGTAAAATCTCCAACTTACTGGAGACTTTGAGCGCGAGCGTCGGCCTGTTGCTTGTGTTGCCCCTGACAACCACAGGGTGACGAGCGTTCCTTCCTGTACACTTTCAAAACAAAAGCATTAAGGAGCATACTGCAGTAAAACACAAGAATAACCTATAGTAGTGAAATATACACAGATATACAGTTTATCATCTATGAAGCATCACATTACGTGGGTTTAAACCGAATATTTTATTGTAGGTTACTGTTCTGACAAATGTTGTTGTTTTTTATTTTCTCCACTAGATGGCAGTGACATCTCTGGGTTGTGAGGCTCCAGCATTATCCCCAAAATATGGCATCAGTTTACACAGCATTTCACTGTCAATATCAAATAATAAAGTGCATGCATTCCACATGGTAGTGGAATCAAACATACATACACAACACAAATTCCCTCAAAAGTTTCATTACAGCAGTTGTGCACTGTGACTGACATTATGAAAGACAGCTGGCTTTATCTCAGTGCCAGGAGGCGACAAAATATGACCCAGAGCATCCCCAGAACGCAGATCTGGAACACATGCACGTTAGTGTCATTTCATCTGTACAATGAATGATGAAACAGCTGTTCCACCACACGAGCCAAGTAACTAGAGAACACTCACATAATAGCAACGTTAATAAAGAGCGTCTCTATATTTACTCTGATGTACTGTATGAATATTGAGTGCGATTTAAATCTATTCTGAGCCATAATAATGCAGGAAGTATGACACAGGAGATCAGCAAGGGTCTATTAAAAAAAAAAGGTAGATTTTAAATGCTAATTATGTGAATCCTGACATGGAGAAGAGTGAAGTGTGAAAGGGTTCATGGCTACTTCACCACTCCCACACACTCTCAGGCAACAGTTAAATGAGCTGCAACGTGTCTTTATGATGATAATTTGTATTCTTCTTTAATTAGATCTGCAATTAAAATTCAGTTGCGTGACCGGAAAAGGACATCAACAGTTGCTCTTTCAAGTAAAGTGCTGGGATAAGCATTTCAAGTTGTTATTTTCTGCTAAATTCATCAAGGAAAGAATAAGCAGGAAAAACATGTTCAATGATCCCAAAGCATTTCCTGTTTAATTTTGAGCTTCTGTGCAGCCCAGGCGAAATTTCAAAAGAAATCATCAGCAAGAAGAGACGTGCTTTTAACCGTTCCCGAGGGTCAAATTGTCTGCTTATTTGATGTCTTCCTGAAAAATGTGTCCTTGCACACACACTTAAATCTTTCCACAATAAATTCTCTGTGCATGACAGAAGCTTCTTTGGCCTGTGCAAACTTTGACAGTCTCAATCAGGTCTATATGTCTATATATCTATTTAAACATGAATGACTCCGTACAGTGCATACAATGGACCTCTGTTAACCTCTTTTTTGTTCATCAGTGCTTATTATAAAGAATTTCATGCACCACATCTCTGCACCAAAGTCATCGTTTGGCACAGACTTCCAAAAGGGATTAAACCCAGGCAACAACCTGCTTCCAGTGGCTCCCCATAAAAGGTGAAAAGTGAAACAACGCCCACCTGTCAGTCCAGCGGCAGCAGTGTCCTACAAAAGGTCACACACTGGCCAGATAAACAGTGTAGTGACACTTAAATAACGTTCCACACTGCTGCAAATAGGATAGCAACATCTCAAAATATCCACATGTTTTTTAGGAAGAGACTGCCGTCAAACATGTGCATCATGTGTCTGTCGGGGATATAAAGTTTCATTCAACGCCAGTCGTAATGGTTTATTTCAGAGCGTCATTCAGTGGACGCTTGGTTACTCAAATAAATGTCTCTTGCTCAACATCATATGTAAAACCAATGCAGGAACTAATAACATACCTGGGCCAATAATATGAATGATAAAATAAGACACCAAGTACTCTGAAGAGGACGGCCAGTTCTTCACCCAGAGTTACACTCAGGACAGCGAGGTATGAACACATGCATTTAGTTTTGAATCATGTGCTCATAAATTTGATGATGGATGACTTTCTAATATCAAGTTGATCAACAGTCAAGGTGTTGATTCAACACAGTGGACACTGGCTGGTTTCATTGTTCTTGCACTGGTTTGTTTTCTTTTGAAAGCAATTCATATTTTTCTTCTTTCTTATGTGTAAATATTTCCAATTTAACACGACTACAAAGTATGCATATGACTCAAAATGTCCAAATGTGACTTTGCAAATGACCTATTTTGTAATAGAAACAATGTTGTTGTTTTTCAGGCCTCTGCTGTATGCTAAACATTATAGTCATGGGGTCAAACCTATGTTCCCCGGGTTCCCCACTCACAGAACATAGGACCCATTTTTTGAAGGGTTAGGTTTCCCCGGTCCCATACAAAGCGGGGAACATAGGACCTGGGGAACATAGGTACGCTCCCGTAGTCATAATAAGGAAGCAGTTTATATTCATGCTAGCTGCCCTGTTGGGTGTTTTTATTTGAGGACTAGCTAAATGGTGTTTTGAGCTAAATGCTAATGCAAGCATGCTTACACATTTAAATTGACAACCCAACCTTGTTGACATTAAGTAAGTAGCTGTATTAACTGTGTAAACACATTTAGTTTAGTGTGTAAGCATGTTAGCATTCGAAAAATTAACAAAAACATATCTGAACTTAAAGCAGCTAAAGGAAACTTACTTTTTGTTGATTCTGGCGGCCCCTCTGGACAAAAGCAGTATGAGCACCACAGCCTTGTGTCCAAAGATCTTGATAGCGAGTGCATTTGATTAGGAAGCAAGCAGCTTCTCTCCTCAGGCTCCTAAATTCATCCTAACAACAGTTTAAATCTTAAGACTTCTCCACCTCCGATAAGTCAGACAGGCATTAAAGGTGCAATATGTAAGAATTGGCCACCTGAAAAATTTAACCTCAAAACAAAAGGTGGAGTATCACCAGAAAAAAATGCTAAATGCTGCTTGTTAGAGCTATTGTTAGCTAGTTAGCTTAGTTAGCCATGCAAGTAGCGACCTGAACTAGGAGCTCGGAGCACCAGTGGAGTGTTCGTATTTGCACCACTAGCAACATTTGAGGGCCTGAGCTAACTGGTTAGCATGCTAACTTCAGTATACATCCCTGCAACACAATATATAGACGTCATAAAGTGATAACTGTTATTTCTTCACATACTGTTGATAAAATTTAGTTTGATTTTCATTATTATCAACAAAAATTCTTACATATTGCACCTTTAAGAGTAACCCAATCAATCTTCTCACTGATGGACCTGTAATTGCTTTATAACCAGTTAAAGGATTCTTGTAGTTTTAGATACAATTCAGCAAAGCTTGTGTTTCCAGATTAAATCCAATAATCGATGACTAAAGTGATACACTATGGTCTCTGTCCCTCAGCCTGTGTTGTCATCACTCCTGTCACATTGCCATCAGGGCTCAACACTGAGGTGTTTGAGTGCTACTTGGCAATGCAAAGTAGATTTAAAATTCAACTCACCAACACTGCGTGTCGCCAGCTCCTCCAGCGGGAGGCCAGTGAAAGATTTGAATTTCAATACCCAGAAACCATGTGATATAACGTCAGTAAAGAGCAAGCAGCAAGCTCATGTTTACCAACCAGGCCAGTCCAATTTTCTGTGGTTGGAGTCTTTATTCTCTGCTCTTTGGAAGTCAGTATGTTTTGGTTTGTCACAGTGGCTCAGGATCACTGCAAAAAGGCTTTTTTTTTGGCCTCCTTTTTGTTTTCTGGTGTAAAACGAGCGTTATGGCTTCACACACACGTGAATATCTTGTAAATGAACAAAAAGAAAATATGAAATGCAAAGCGAAGGAAATGATGTTTACATAAATTGTAAACAAACAGTCAGAGGACACGTAAACACATGTGGATCACATAACAGCCCTTCAGTCCCGGTGTGACTTACATGCACTCGTATCCATGATCATCAGATTTCCATCTTCCAAGAAAGAGGCTGCTCCTGTCGGTCAGGAGGAAACATGGAGTCAAGCCCAGTTCAGAGCCAGGAACAAACAGTCCTATCGACTGACTAGGACGCCCCGTAGGGATGGAGAGCGGACTCGAAGGTGGTAAACATCTGTAAGGCTGTCAAATCTACAATATTTGCTGTGTAGGCAGTGTGCATGTGCGATCAGCCTAAATCAGTGTGATTGACTGTGCAGCTGTGACAGGGAAGGACCCATTTCACAACACGGTACTGCCACTGAAACCTGTGCGGGTCGAGATGAATCATGTTGACACTGAGAATCTCAAGTACCACCAAAGAATTCACGAGCTTCAAGTGAATGAGCTGCCAAACCCATACAGTGCAGCTCAGGTTCTTTTGGTTGCAGCAGCGTGAAAAGACCTTCAGTAATTTTCCATGAGGCTGGATTGATTATGTGGGGGGTGTCCCTCGGCAGGAGCATTTGCTGCATCTGCCTTTCTTTAGACAGCATAGAACAAGGAGTTAGTATACTGTAAATATCACATTTTAAATGAGACTTATGATCTTCATCAGGCTTAGTTGGCTGCTAACATGTACTAACTGACGATAACATAGCCTAGCATAGGTGTCAGTCTTTCTCTCATCTCTCATCAAATTATTAAGAGTATGTGAAAACAGTTCTGATGTTACGATGTCTGTGCACTGTGTTGACCAAAGCTAGCATGCTAACCAGCTAGCCCCGACCCGTCCCAGTCTGAGCTCCTTCGCCAACGCTTGCCTGGTGCTCCGAGCTCTCAGCCTGGACCGCTAGCTGCACGGCTAACTGAGCTAACTAGCTAATGGCAGTTACAGTTACCATCAGTTTGGCTAGTGACTTCCTTGAAGTCCTTTTCCCACTCAAAAAAATAGTTTGGTAGCCTACATAACTCCCTACAAAGCCACTTGGTATTCCTGTACGCCACCTAGCATGTCCTCTGTGTCCAGTCTTTACAGCGACCAGTCTGCTAGCTTCAACTTCATATGGCATCTCAAGGACTTCTTTCTCTTTGTCTATGCTTGGCAACAAAGTGAGTTAAAGTTTTTCTGTAAGTGTAAACAGTTCAGACTACTCAATAAAAGCTATTTTTCTGTGGAAAATCATTTGGGTATGATTTAGCTGAAAGGTGCAATATGGAAGAATTAGCCTCCTGTCATATTCATAACAAAATAGGGGGCAGCATATCAACAAAGTAGCCACTAACTGTTGCTAACTGTAGCTGCCCTAGCGACACCACTAGCGCAGGAGCTACTCGGTTAGCATGTTAACTTCGGTAGATATCTCTGCAACACAGTGCGTAGACATCGTAATGTCAATACCACTGTTTATTCTCATTCTGTCAATCATTTTAGTTGATTTTCTTACACGTTGCCCTTCAAAAGAGGCTATATAAAACTTATAAAGCTATATAACAACAGATCTCTATGAGACCATGACACTTGAGATATGATAAGACACTATAGTACACTAGTATACCGGTGAGTATACATCTGACAGATGTTCAGTGTTATACAAGTTTATAGGCTTTACAAAGCAAACTTGTACTGCTGACCCACATGAGCACAGCAGGGGAAAGAGATCAGGCGGGTGACACCGAGTAAATGATCACTGGTGCTTTGTCCCTTCACAATGAGGATCATGTGCCTCTCTCATTAACCTACTGTACCCACGTCACCCTGTTCACTCGTCCATGTGAATGAGGTGACTGTGTAATTGGTCAAACTTTAACACAATCAACATAAAGTAGCACAGCATCAGGGCGCTGACTTACTTTATTTAGCCTCAGACCGTGCATTTACAAAGAGGCCCGACGTGGAGAATAAGGTCAGCAGCACAGCGTGATTACTGCAAATGTCCCACACAAGTGTCACAATCTAGTTAATCTGAATCTCACTTGTATAGCTCACCGACACAGGCTCGCAAAATCACTATGGAGACGCCTCCATTAAAGACGGCTAGAGAAATGTCACACAAACGCAACACAAGCAGCTGATGTGCTTGTAGAAGCTGCTGCAGCAGTGAACTGTGCTACTTATGTTTCAATGTTTCTTCAGAGACCAAAAGGAGCAGATAAAATATTCAACTATGTAGTTTTGGGGAGGAGACGTTAATCAGAAGAGAAACACCTTCACTGGCTGTTTTTTTTTTTATGCCTAAACAAACTAAACTAGTCTCGTCGTGTTCATGACTGAATAAACAAACCGATGATTTACTTTGTTTATATGTGGCGGACCCTGCCACCTTTCTAGCGTCAATAAGTGGTCTGGGGACATTGTTTTCCTCTGATAAGTTTATATTATTACCTCATTAATATTGTAAACGTTAAAATTCTTCTCCAAAACTACGTAGTGCCCCTTTAAAACTCACAGAATCAGATGATAGTGTCACCAGCAGTAAATGAATCATTGATTGCCAAAGTTTGTTCTCAGAGGCTGCTGGTGGCTTATGTGATGTCAAGCTAAAAATTCTTGTCTCATACAAGCCACGGCCGCACATAATAAATGCATCACATTCTTGTAATGCCCTCGTTGTGCCTGCTCTGTTTAAAAGGCCAGCATTGTCCCACTGCTGCTGCCCACTCCAGGCTCAGCATGCCTGGTCAAGGCTCCAGAATATGCACGGTCATGTTCTGTGAACGCTGAACAAATTATTCTAACGCACCGTGAAACAAACTGCACAGACTCAACTGTAAAATAAGGTTCACATTTTTTATTGTCCAACAGACAAAACCTAGTTTCCTTCAACAGGAAGTTTGTTTCAAATATCATTAAAAAAAAAAGAAAAGAAAAGAACAACAACTGTAGGAAATTCATCAAAAATAACAAATTACCAGCTGGACCTCCAGTACTTTCTTGCCACGTCCCGTTTAACAAACTACATAAAAGCGAATAAGCTGTTACGATCCTTTTTAATCATCTATTAATTCTGTGTCTTGGGGGGAGGGGATATAAAAATAAAAACACAGTAAAACATTTACACTAAACGTACACGTAGCTGTGATCCAAGTGAAAAAGACATTTAAGGCATCCTATTGTGAGAAGCCCCACACCGAGACAGCAGCATCGTCACAGGACATTCAGTCTCAGAAAACATCCACAGCCCTAAATACAGCATTATACAACTAGCTACATATGGCCCCCAAAGACTGAGATTCAGTCTCCTATTCAAGCCTAAGTGTGTTTACTGCTGCTGAACACATTCAATGTATCTGGAAACGCACAGACGCATCAACAAAGTGGCTAGTGTCTTTAATAAAGTGTACCCACGGTATGTCCCTCTCACACACAGTTTTACATTCATCTGCAAAATGTAGTTTCCAAATGTGTTTGAGCAACAAATGCTCTGATTAGAAAAGAAAGAAAGAAAACACCCAGAATATTACAATTTTGCTGATTAAAAAAGAAAATAATTTTTAGAAACACTGAAGCAAAACTACGGCCTGTCAGGCTCATTTATCCACAAGCTTTTAACCTCATATCCCAAGTTCAAAACTGAACCGACTGGCTACGAATAGTCGAACTGACAAACTGTTGTACAAAAACACTGTAGAAAAAAATGACACCACTGGAGTGTCATTTACATTTGGGCAGAAGTGCGTTTACCCACAGGAAACCCGATATCCCACTCTAATCCTCCCATAGTTCAGCACTCCTCTATCACAGTACCAGCCGCGGAGGAGTACAATTTTTTCTTGACGAGTCGGAAACCAGGACTCAGTTTGACTACGTGCCTGAAAGTCGGGGCAAAGCAGGTCCCCATAAAAAGGAAGTCCCGTAGGCTGGGCCAGGCGGTGCCATCCTGCTTGAACACTAGAGTCAGCTCAAACGTGGGCACCACGGTGGCATCGTACACGATGCGCTCCAGCCGCTTGCAGCCCTTCTCCAGCTCCAGGTGGATGTAGAGGACGCAGCCACGCAGGCCGCAGGGCTCGCAGGAAGCCAGGCGCAGGACTTCTCGAGCGATTCTCCGCGTGAGCTTCTCTGGTACCAGCACAGAGGAGCAGTGCAGCGTCGTCTTTTTGGCTCGTGACAGGCAGTTTTCGAACATCTTGGCCAGCTGTTGACAGGTTCTGTCCTCACTGACATCTGCATTCCTCTGAGGCTCGGCCAAGCAGTGATCCCAGAAATCCAGCTCTGGGAAAACAAAAAGTTCAACATTGAGGACTAGATCCAGCTTTTCTTCTTTTTAAATAAAAAACATACCAACTGCAGAACAAAATGCAAACATGCACCAATCACATTAGGGTTGTTCTAAATCAGCTTTTGCATCTGATGGTTGCAGCATGTGAATGCTCTCACAAAAGATAAACATCTGATAGATTGTCAAAATGTCTAACACCTTAACATAGCAATCAACCTAATCACAATGTAGGATGTGCAACACAATAATAAAGCCTAGAACAGAAAGAAATCATGTCAGATTTGCCATTACAGGCAGGCTGCTGTTGTGTAGACCAGGCTAAAGGATGACTTCATCCTCTGTTGACTTCCCTCTCCTCCCTCTCTCCCTCCTCCCTCCCCTGCTGCAGCCATGCACCACACAGGGGATAAACAAGCACATAACTGGAAGTATCCAGCAACTAGCAGCTCATCTATACAAAGAAAAACACAAAAACACACACAGAAACAGCCAGTGTGCACTTACCCTTCTCAATGCAAGCCTGGTCATATCTTCGGTCGACCAATTCTGAGATGCACTCGCTGCTTTTGGTCTTTAAAGTGCTTGTGGCAACCATGGTGACAGTCTTGATTTGTCCAGGAGTGGGCTGCTTCCCTGTGGCTTTAGCAAGGCTGCCTGAAAAACGACGTCAGAAGAAGAAGAAGACAAAGAAGAAGTGTCAGTCTAACAGTCGAAGCGAATTGTTTTTATCTCAATAAGAGACAGGTGGCTCCTCACTCAGGTGTCTACATTACGCTACCTCAGCATGTAAACGCTTTAAAACTGTCAAAATGTTAGCTAGCAATTAGCATGACAGCACCCCACATACACAAAACAGAAGTTTACCTGGTTCTGAGACTTTAGCTCTTCAATTCTAGCTAACAACCATCTAACAACCACTAACCGTCAAAATAAATCAACTCACCTTAATTATTATTAAGTGCAGAATATGTCGGCTTCACCGGTCTCTCATAAATAAAGTCACACGTCGTTTGTTCTCCCACACGACAGACACACAGACACACAAACACACTGCCGCAGCCACAAACTTCTGAGCATTAATTTATACACTCCCCCTGCCCAACTGACCCGAGGGTTCGACCAATCAGAGCGCGCCTCGCGACGCCCAGCGCAGCTTTTCCCTGATTGGCTGTGAAATAGAGTCAGAATTAAAAGATTGACCAATACCTGCCGGGGGGAAACTCTTGTTGCTACACAGCCAGCAGGCTGAACCCTGTGAGGTGAGGTTTGGGTTTGATGAAGGGACTTTGTGGGGTTAGTTCACCTCTTTTTATATATTTTATAATAGTTTATCAAAACTCAACTAACAAGGGAACACACAGACAACTTTTTAAGTTTTTTAAAACAGCATGATGTAACTTTTCTCCTTAAAATAGCTTCAAAATCATGTTGATGGCACTGTGTCTTGTAATAGTGTGAGTGGTTTCTGTGTCCCATCACTTGTTTCTGCACTTGAACTTGAACTATGTAACTTCAGTGAGAGGTGAGAGGTGAGAGGGTAGGGTCAGCATTACATACATGTTTACTTCAAGCTGCAAGTTTTCAACACATGACACTGTTATGATGAGATCTGTTTGTAGTTATGTCCTACATCACGTCTGACAAGCTGTCCTGGGATTTGTTTGTTTAGGACTCTGTTGGGGGACATCAGTTAGATTAAATACAGAATGACAAATAGCATCACTTCAGCTTAAATGTTTGTTTTCTCACCCTCACATTGTGACATTTTGATGGTCAACGAAATATTTTAATCGTTTCTATCAAAGAAAAAATGCAGATGTTCAGATTCTTTGAACACTAGACTGCTTAAATAGTTTATGCTAAGCTAACTCATCTCATACAACATTTTGTTTATTCCAATTTTAAAGGTGCAATGTAAGAATCACCTGACAAATTCAAACTCAAAACAAGCAGGGGGCAGCATATCACTGCTACTCGCTAACTGCTGCTGCCAGCTGCTGTTAGCCCAGTTAGCCATTCAGCTAGTGAGAGCTTGGAACGCCAGGGGAGTGTTGGTGTTTACACCTGTAGCTGGTTAGCATGCCAACTTCAGTAGGAATCTCTGGTAATTGAGCTAGCTGCACAGCTTAGTGAGCTAACAGTAGCTAAAGTCTTGGAAGCTTTAGCTTTAATTTAAGTGTAGTTAGCAGTTACTCCGGTGATATGCTGCTCCTATTTGTTGGAAGCACGAATTCAACAGATGGACATATACATTCTTACATGTTGCACCTTTAAGTGACATTTTAAATGCAGGACTTTTACTTTAACAGAATATTTTCACAGTGTGCTTTAAGTGCTTCTGGATATTTCCTCCAGCTGACACGTTCAAACATGGTGCTAGCCTTGAAATAACAGGCAGAAGTATGACCGTGGAGTTGGTTGGCCTGGTCTCAAGAGCTTTGCTGTGGAATCCAACAGGGTCCAGGGGTCTGCTGCAAAATGAAGCATTATTAGTGGTTGTACCCACGGCGGATGAATGAGTGGCTTCCACCCCTGACATGAAATTATGTGCAAAATAAGCAAAACACTCTTCCAGATTCTCTCCAACTAATCAAAGTAGATATCTGTGGCTTATCCCGTGGTCCCGTCTGTAAGGAAGGAGGACCTTTACTGAGCCAACATGTCTCACCTTACTGTATTAGTATGTGTGTGTGAATGTGTGTGTGTGTACATTTGGCAGATAAAACACTGAGCGCAGTTGTTTGGCTTATCAGCAGTTTATCCCTCATCATACAGTCTCAACAGAAAATTTATCCCATGCAGTAACTGGATCTGACACCATTACCAGCAGCTCTGCTGGTTAAAGGGTAATGGAAGCCAATGGACGAGAGAGAGAGGGAGAGGGAGAGAGAGGGAGAGAGAGAGAGAGAGAGAGAGAGAGTTTTCCTCCAGTCACATGGAGAGAACTAGATATGCCTCAGACACAAGTCACATGCTTTAGCTGGTGTTGCTGCCATTGTGGATGCGGGCATATACTTGTGCAAAGTGCTTGCTGAGCAATGCTTTTGTTTAAGTTGTGTGCAAAAGACTTCAGCAGGGGATCAAATGGAGCTTTTAGGCTGTCTGATGTTTGATCTGACCTGAATACTTAGAACTGATAATAGAAGAATATTGGCTGTTTGATTATGAAAACAAGAGGCCACTAACCAGGAGTTAAGAGGGGCAGGTAGTAACACAAACTCAGACATATATTTTTATAACAAGCTGTTCTCAGAGGAAAATAAGGTCCCGAGAAAACACTGTATGACGCTAGAAAGGTGGCAGGGTCCGCCACATATAAACAAAGTAAAACAGTTTGTTTAGGCATAACTAAATTGATTTCTTCCCCAGAGACTACACAGAGCACCTTCAGGGCCGCAGTCTCAAAGTGCAGAGCATCAGCTGTGATTATGACAGCGGCGTTAACGAGGTTCTGACCTGAATTTATGTCGGATCTACAAGGTCGCCGTGTTGCTGAGTGAGCTTTCGCTCAGACCCAGTAGCCCACATCATTCCACACTGTAAAAACCCAACATAAAATCTTAACAAGCAGCCACGAATACACTCGTTAAGCATTTAAAACGAGGTCTGTGCATGCAGGGTGAGTTGTAAATACTATCAGATCGAAATATTTGTATAAGAATAGAAACCTGCAATCTTGAGAGAAATGAGAAAGATCTTCATGCCTGAACAAACTAGCAACAACCAACCTTTTGTTTTCATGACTGAGCAAACAAACTGACCTTAAAGGACGACACAGCTTATACTGTTTACTCTGTTTATATGTGGCGGACCCTGCCACCTTTCTAGCTTCACACAGTGTTCTGGGAGCTTATTTTCCTCTGAGAACAGCTCGTTTATTCAGTTATGGAAAACATTTATATTTCTAATTTTCCATTATTACCTCCTTAATGCCCCTTTAACTTCTGTGCGGCCTGATCCGTCTTAGCGGTCTCGTCACACTGGCTGATAAAAGGATGTCAGTTTGGTTTCCCTACTTTATAAAAGCTAAGTGAATCTTCCTCTTTTGCAGTGACAATAACAGTTAAAGGGCAGAGAGCAGGGTAACGTGAAGCCCCTCTGCTTTCTGACCTTCACCCCCTGTTGGTAAGTCGAGACAACCAAACTCTGCTTGTGAATTTGCTCCATGTGTCAACGCCTGTTTCCCTGAATGAAGCAAAAGATGAAACGTGTTGTGTGTCGGGTTACTAATCCGTCGCGGTGCAGATCAACATTCTGTTATCCCCCGTCAAGACCCCCGGTATGCCGTCGACTGGCTCCGCTCAGTGAAACGTGCCCCATGTCGCCCCCTCCTCCCGCCCTTATGAAATTTAACAACAGCAGCCTTTTTTGATGAGTTGCACTTCTCTATCTCCTCTGGTGATAACAAGTTGCATGTGCACAAGTGTTCCTCGTGCAGATCACAGAGTCGCTGCTCTTGCACACAGCTGACGTGTCCTAATTTAAAAAGTGGATTCCCTTAAGTGAAAAGATGGAGTTTGGTTAGAGGCAGCAGACAACATATTCACCATTTACACTCTTGCTGTAACAGTAATATATGTTGTGTTGCTTTTTTTTGTTCTGACAGCTGTAGCTTTTGTTTAACGCAACTTCTGAGAAGGAGCATAACTTGATTGCACATAAAAGTCCCTGCTAACGTGAAGAAAACCCTGCAGACAGCTGACTTTAATGCATCTTTAACGTCAGTGGTGGAATAAAACTGTATTCAGCTGTACTCGTATTTCCATTTTGTGCTACTTTTAAGTTATATTCTCAATGTTGTCAGCTAAATATGATCACATATTGCACCTGTAAGTAAACTTTCATGTTAATCCTTTTGCTCTAGGGACATTTTGAAATGCATGACTTTGATAAATGATCCGAGTGCTTCTTCCACTGCTGCTGCTAAATGAGAAAGCTGTGTAATTTTGCCACAAATGAGCAACATGAGGTGGTAAAATAGACCGAAGCCCTCCGAAGCTACCGGACTGTATCTGAGAAACACAGCAGCTGCAGTGAGAGACATTTTCTCTGCGTGTTTAGAGCCATATCTCTCATCTTCTTGTCTAATTGGGTAAATTAAAAAACAAGCAAACAGGAAATGCGCAGTAGCTGCAGCTGTTGTGCTCATTATTGTGTCGCATAGGAATTCGAGACAATTCGAGGATCCTCTTCCTGATGAAATCTTTAACTAAGCCGAGTTATCTTCTCCTGCGGGGGCAATTTCCATCGTGCTAAAACGGTAACTTTGACTGCCGTGCTGCCAACACTACAGATTTAGAGATTTAATATGTGGAAATGACCTCTGTTGGGTCTCTGAGGCGTGCAGGAGGACATGGCTGCCTCACAGATGCAAAACTCAGTTGTTGTCACAACAAAATTGTGTTGAAATGACGTTCAAACAATGAAAAAAATGGGTTCAAACTGACCCATTGTGAAGTCAATAACAGCAGCTGTGATGATGCTAACTGGGTTAATTTTTAACAATTCATATTGATTCTCAGTGTGAGAGAGGAGCAGACATCTGGCCTAAAGAGGGAGACTAAACGCTGTGAGCTGTCGGGTGAAGCTGAAGCAGCCTGGCGTTACACGCTGGATGTAACTCGGCCCCTGCTGGTGTTGCATTATGGTGCTGTGTGACGGGCCCTCTGCCAATCTGCTCACTGTCTCTTTGAGGGAAATGTGCCCACAGTCGAGAGCCGCTGCCCAGTCTCAGCTTACACAGAGAACCCAGCGTGTGAATCGATTCAAAATGGAGGTCAGGGCTACAAAATGGCCAAAGTCATTTGATTTTATACCGTGAAATTGAATTAGTTCTGTATAAAATGTCCGTGTAAAGATCTGGAGACGGCGGTTATGTGTGGATGTGTTGCTCTGTGTGGATGCTGTTATTAGGACCACGCAGGAGACGGGCTGAGTGTGATTCTGACACTGGTTTTCTAAATCTCACTCCTCCGTCATCAATAAACACCATCTTATGAACTGAGGGACAAACATGGTGAGCTTTCTCTGTCCGGACTGTGAGCGCCCTCCAGTGGTGAGTCACTGAACTGGGCCCAGTGTTGGTGACACAGTTTACATGCTGTACATCACAAACAGAGACACAAGGAGAGAGAACTGATGATTGTTTGAGTCACTGTGAATATCAGGCAGCTAATATGACTGACTGAACTACGGAAGCACGTTTCTGCCACAAAAAACTCAGTCTTGATTGAGAAAAAAATCCATGTTAAGTCATGATTAGGGGATAAGAAGTCATAATGGTGAGATAAAAAAATTAAATTATTGATACAAAATTGAAATTATGGGATTAAAATTGAAATTTCGGATAAAGTCATGATAATGAGCTACAAAGGCAACATTTGTATATAAAGAAAATAATAATTATGAGATTGAAACGTTTCATACATTTTGTTTCTAACTTGTGTAAATTGGCTTCCATACTAAATACATGTTATAGATGTTTGAACTAAACCATCATGTTATTAGATTGTCAAGATCAAATCTGATGAACTGAAATCGCACAACAAGATCATTTTCTGGTGATTTATTGAGGAAACTGAGGTGAACAACAAAATAATTCCAGCCGTTAATCAGTTCCAGTGTCGTTGTGCTTGAATGTATAGTTACTGAGAGAAGAAGATGCCGTTAATGAAAAACCCAGAGGATCACACACAACATTACCTGCAGATGTACACGCAAACACGTCAGCTGGAGGAACATTTAAAGCAACATTATGTAGATAGTTTATATGAAAATAACAGTTGTCATAGCGACAGTGAGAACGCTGTGTCTGACGTTCCCACGCTGGGTCTTGCACCATGTAACTTAGACGAGCGGGAGGTCATTCTCACTCATAACATGGCTCGTTGCTAAATGCTGCTGCCGTTAGCTAATTAGCTCAGTTAGCCATGCAGCTAGCGGACTCTGCCCAGCACCAAAGCATTGGTAGTGCTTGCACGGGAGCTTTTGGAGGTGGAGTTTTGTGTTGAAGCACTCGCTGCATCATTACCAGCTGTACTTATACCAATTCTTGCATAATGTTGCTTTAACTTCCTCCTTTTAAAGACAGCACTAAAATACATATAAAAGAGTTCTTATGACAGCTCTTGATGACATTATAATCTACAAGTTCAAACCCAAAGCATAATCGTAAAACTATGACATGAATAGTGATTTATTACATCAAACATGCGACAGATCTGAGGTCAGTGCACTGTACAGAAAACATGTTCTGTGGTCCGACATGCAGAACCAAATATGCTATGCAGTTTCATTTAGGTTTGTCTTAGTCAACAATATACTCTAACGATTTACATCCTTTAGCTGTTCAACTGCCGTCAGCATTCAGAATCATACAATAAAAAAACACCCGACTCACAGATTCTCTCACGAAATCCACAAAAATTGAAATAAAAAAACAGCTGAACATTTCCTCCAGACCATCGGTGTGTGGGCGACAGATGTGACTCATCCGCTGGCCGATCTTGATGTTGCTGCCCTTCTCTTTATCTCGCAGCCGCTGAAACGTACACAACAACAACAGATCAAACCACATCTGTGCGATACAACCAGGAAAAATGATCACAAATAATAATAAATGGAGCTGTTTTTGATATTAAGATTCAGGGGTCATCTGTGTACAGCGGGGCGTGTAAGGTTTTGCAGTCAGAGAGGAATTTATAAAGCCACAATCCAAAGAAATTCAGTAGTCTGCAACAACATAAACATGTTCTTCCTCAGCAGGATTCCTAAAGCATGACTCAATTTCCCCCTGAAGCTCACAGCCAAGCCAGCTAGACCTGATTGTATTAGGGAAGGAAGGCAGGACACGTAGTGCCCAGATTTCTTTAAAAAAAAAAACATTTTCACGGGTGGGGTCATGAGATATAGAGTCTGTGTACAAAAACACAAACGACATGTGGATGTGCACATGCAACAAACATGCACACGCCCGCCACGTCTGGGCTGCACTGACATTTACAGGCCGCACAATAGCTCCTGTCCAAAATAATCTGTGTTTATGTTAGGAAGTCCCTATCTTTCAGGCCCTGCTGCTTGTTCGAGGGCGGGGGCGCGAAATCACAGGAAACACCTTCTGTTGCCCAGCAAAGCCCCAAAAGCCGATACAGTACAATGAGATATTAAAAGCTTGTAACTTCCCTGGAATAATTGCAAGTCCGTGTGGAGAAACAGCTTGACCGAGTGATGGAAGAACGCACAAACAGAAGGAGCTCGGAGAGGAAATCTCGCAGGAAATAGAAGGCAGGCCGCTCACCATTCTCTTCTCCGCCTGATGACTTCACTCCGAGGAGCATGACACCATCTTTGGTGCTCTCGGGCCGGCTCTGGAAAGATGCACTGTGGGAGTAAAGAGAGGAAGAGATGAAGTCTGAGGTTGTTCACGCGCTGATTTAAAACGGTTCATAACTATAAGGTTCGAACTTACTTCTCAGTTCCAGTGTCGATGGTTTCTGTTCGGAAAAAGATAGAAAAAAAGATATTTTATCAAAAAGACAGAACAAAAGATACGTATCTTCAATTTTAAACGTGTGATATGTAAGAATTCTGGTTTAAAACACACAAATATGAACTAAAAGTATCAACAGAATGTAAAAAAGACATCTAAAAATGAAAATAGGCCTTCTGTGACATGGTGCAATCTGTTTGTATACACACCTGTGTGGTCGTGGAGCTTCTTGCATTTGAATTTGAGGACGATGGCAGCAGCAGCTGCAACCAGGCCGGCCGGCAACAGGATCCACCACAGCCTTTTGTCTGAAGGAAACATGGGAGGAAACAGTCATCCACATAGTTCGACCCGTCTCGGACAGATTCATCTCCAACCACATGCCAGAGCAGCGATGTAGCATCCGCAACAGCTCAGAGCTAACCTTGAATGTTTTGTTAGCCTGGCAATGTAGAGCAGTGGTTTTATTTCAGATTATTTATTTGCAGATTTTGATTAAATACAGAGGGATGATAAGTGGATTTATGATGTTGGATATGATAAGGTTAGATTTGTAGCGACAGTAGCGGCAAAGCTAAAGGGTTAGCATGTCCATCAGTCGCTTCGCCACATCGGTCCAGACTGGAAGAACTCAACGACTCTACAGGTAACCACTATTTTTCACAGACATTCCTCATCTAGCGCCATCATCTGGTGATCTGGCTGTTCATTTTACTATAACCCACACATACCAAGCTGATGTCATTCCCATGAGCCTCAGCTGATGTGCGGACTAGAAAATATTAGCATGCTAACACGCTAAACTAAGATGGTGAGCCTGGTAAATAAAAAAAAAGCATGATGGCATTGTCAGTGTGAGGCCGTTAGCATGGTGACGTTAGCCTTTAGCTCATAGCGGCGCTCACTTATAACACCACTCTATGCTCCCAGTTTCAAACCACTAGCCGCATGGCTAACTGAGCTAACTTGCTAATGGCAACTACAGTTAGCACTCTGAAGTATGAATGTGTCATGGTTTGCAGGTTGTGACTGGCGGCTAGTTCAGCTGGCGGCTGTTTTACCTGATTTGGGGGTCTCGTTCTCACCACTGCCAGTCTGAGGACCTTTTGAAAACAACATTTTCATGATTAGCACAGCTGCACAGTTTGATTACACATGATTTATGATTTGATATGGTTGCATTCGTTCTTCATTCACGGCTTCATGTGCACCGCAGGGCGACTAACCAGAACCTTTAGGAGTTTCATCTGGTTGTGCTGGCGGCTTGCCCACTGCAGGTGGAGCTGTCATTTAGAAACAACTTAATGATTAACTTAAATTGATTCATACAGTCTGTTGGCATCACATTTTAATTATAAATGTAAAGGTATAAATATAATAGAATTGTAGTGTGTGCTGTACCTGCGGACGGATCAGATGCACCTGTGAAAAATAAACATCAAACTTGAGCTTGTTCTCGAATTTAACTTCTCATAAACAACTTTTTAAATGACTTGATTTTTTTTTTTGTTATTTAATTTGGTACGTACCTGCGCTTGTGACTGTGTCTTTGTTTGGTTTTCTGGTGCTCTCATCTGGTCATGAAAAAGACAAAACAAAACCAAAACAACTTTGAATACCAATTTAAAGGCTCATTAGATTTCCTAAGTTGTAATGTACTTATCTGTTCTTACCTCGATTCACATCAGATGTCTTATTTATCTCGGTCTCAAGTATGGTGTTAACCTGCCCCACTGAGTTAGGAGATTGTGTAGCGTTGGAGTTATTTGTTGAACCTGACCGGCAAAAACAAAAACAAGCTTTTAGGACCAAAATGTCAAGCATTTTTAAATTATTGTTGTAATTTCAGACATTATTTCCTGTGTTCGGCGTGCAACATTTCGTATTACTTCCACGTTCTTCGTCTCTTCCACACAGGATGTAAAGCGTGATGCTTAAGTACCAGACGTTAGATGAACTAATCTCACACTTTGCAAAATTGGATACAAACAATCACTTAAAATATGTAATTAATAAATAACTTTTACGGTCTGTACCAGGAGCATCAGAAGGTTTCACACTCTCATCGGCAGTCTCAGGTTTTCCTGCAGAAGACAGGATCTTTTTCAGGAACATTTTCAACGAGATCTATTGCAACTGAATCCTCTTAACTTTCAGACACTAACCGTTCTTGGGAGTTGCGCCGGTGGCAGGAGGAGTAGTTGGAGGTACAGGGCCTTTTGTTTGTGCGACTAGCACAGGTGTTTGTGTTGCTTTGTCATTTTGGGCTTGTGCTGTTGCTGTTGGTGCTGCTGATGCTGCTGATGCTGCTGCTGGTGCAACTGTTGATGCTGCGTTGTCCTTTTGGGCTGCTGTTGATGCTGCTGCTGCTGCTGCTGCTGGGGATTGTGTTGATGCTACTACTTTTTGGGGCTCTGCTGTTGATAGACAAAAAAGAGACATTGATATATAAGTAGTTCCATCAGATCTGTAGATCACTTTGACCCTCCAAAGTTCCCACTGAAGTGTTTGTGTTGACATTGACCTGAGCATTTAAATTAATTTAAAAGAGTACTTCAACATTTTGGTGAGTACGGTTATTTCAGTGTGTCCTGACCAGATAAACGGGCATATCCAATAAGTTGTCAGTGCAAGCGGCCTATTAGACCCATAATTAGGTTCCTTGTTAGGTGGCAAAGTAATCATGACGGGAGCAAAGGAGGAAGTTGAAGTCTGCATATGGATGAGGCTGGGGTGGATGGGTTAGTCTAACACACCGAGAATCCAGAAGTGACTTATTTTAACTTTTGTACGGAAGGTAACTTTAGCTACGCACGTAATCAACCCGAACCCTTACCTTTCCTGAACCTAACCAAGTATGTCTGGTGTCTTAACCTAACCAGACCACAACCTTTTCACAACATGAGGTGATGGAGGTCTGGTTCAACACTCCGCCTGTCGCTGGTGCTCCAACATTCAGTGGGCTTTTGTCGTTCTGGGAGTCATTGAGGTTTGAGGACGTGTTAGCTTGACTTGGAGAAGAGCGACTCTGCTCTCATACACAATCTGTAAGTTACATGTAAGGCTGCAGTGCAGACGCTGGTTAGCTTAGCGGAGAAAAAAGGCGGGAACCAGAGGATAACAAAATCTTTGTCCCAGTGTTTGAAAAAGCTTATTAAAATAAATAAATAAAATGCAGTTGCCAGGCAACTGGCAGGAACTCCCTGATCTCCCTGAACTCCCTGCTCCTGTCCAAGAAACAGTCCAGCACTGAATACCGTGTAAACAAGGAAAGCCAGCTGTTTCCACTTGTTTACGGTCTTTGTGCTAAGCTAAGCTAGGCTAGGCTAAGCTAACTGGCTACTGACTGTATCTCACTCTGTTCTGTATACTGTAACTTCTGGGTGTGACAGTGGTGTTGATCTTCTCATCTCAGGCTCCACCAGGAATCCAATAAGTGTATTTCCCAAAATGTAGATAGAACTTTAGCTTTAATGATTAGAATGAGCACATAGGTTACATTTCTGTTTCAGATGATGATATTGGTGTGTTGGTTTTGTTACCTGGTTGAGTTGATTCATCCGATGACACTGTAAAGCAGAGACACAGACAGTTTTCTGGTTACAAATGTGTAATTCAGGAATCAGGAAATCACCAGAATCAGTTTGTCTATGTAAAACATTTCCTCTGATTCTATTTTAGGTTCAGAGTTGCATTTTTGCATCATTCCTGTTTGGCACGGCTTTAAAGGCCAGTGTGTGAGAAAAAGGCATGCCCTTGCCCCTGGTGTCAGACTGAGGATGACGAGTCAAGACGGCGTTGGAGGCCGTGGCGTGTCGAAGTGGATATCCTCTGTGCAGTTTTGAAGCTGCATCCTGTCCCAGACAAACTATTGTCTCCTGACCAGAGCAGCCCAGCTTCCTGTCTTCACCACTGTCAGCCATGATGCTATCAAACATACTTCACACCAGAGCAGGCGCTGAAGGGCTGGACTGCAGACCGCATGCTGCTGCGTCTGGCTTCATGTGAGGAAAGGCAGCGTGTGGAGGAAGTCATGTCTAAAGTCCTTAAAGTCAGTCAGAACAAGGCAGTGTCACACATTTCAGAGTTAAATCAAGTCTCAGGTCCTTTGAGTAATCTGACCTCCAACTAAGATCTTGAAGCATATGAATGTCCATCACAGATCTCAAGTGCTTTAATGAAAGTAAGTCTTCAGTATTTTGAAGCAATCCTCAAGTCTCCAGTCCTTTAAGTCATTTCGATACCAAGTCACAAGTCATGCTGGGAGTCCTGCAATTAATTCCGGACTAGTCCAAGTTTAACCTCAAGCATCCTGAAGCAAATCCTGAGTCCTATAAGTCATTAGATACAAGTCTAATTCAAATCTTAAGTCAGTCACTCGTCCTGTAAGTAATCCTCAAGTCTCGAGTCCTTTAAGTTGTCTTCAGTATTCCAGAGCAAATCACAGGTCAAGTCTCGAGTCTTTTGGAACAAGTCCTATAAAGGTGGGGTGATCAGAGAAAGACAACTTATTGTTGAGTCCTATTCCAAGATCGTCAAATACCATCGACCGAGACGCAACAACAAGCCATCTTTCTCCAGAGTCGTTCACCTTCAAGTCTCTGGGAACGAGACAAACTCAGGTCTCAAGTGTACAAGCGTCCACTAATGTGTCATCCCTCGAGCAAAGCCTCGGGTGACGTCCACAGTCAACTCTTTAATTGCACGTATGTAGAGTTTACATGGCTTTGTACTCATAATGAACGAGTCGAGCTGTGAGGTTCTGCAAGGCCTGCATTACTCTGATACAAGCCTCAGTGTAGTGAAGGTCAAAGTCTCAAGTCATTGCTTCTCTTGCCGTGGAAACGATCTTAGAGTTTAGTGAGAAAGCGTCCGGCTGTAGTCAGGGCGAGGGTGTTTCCTCCAGATGTTTACTGCTAAACGCTGGAAGTAGATTAAGTGCCAGTCGGGACGTTTTGGGTCTCAGGACAATGATCTGTTGTCTCTGTGAGAGAGGGGGCAGCTTGGTTCCCACTGGCTATCTGCTGTTAGATCACCTATCTGCCCAGCGCAGAGCAGTTAAAACTTCTTTTGGCTCGGACAAAGAAAAACAAACACATCCAGAGCCTCCCTCTTTTTCCTTTCCTCCGACAAGGAGACACCCATTTGTCACTTTGGCACTTTGAGGATTTTTACATTCCTGACGATTTGATTTGTGATTAAAGTCTCAAAAAATACATCGATCAACCAAAACATTAAAATAAATAGCTGAAATAAAAGTGGAGCACACACAGACACACGGACGCAGCTTATCTGGGAAAGAATAAACGGAAATGAACTGTTTGAGCCGATGTCTCCGAGGAAACGATCAAAGTGTGAGCGTCTTTTGAACAACGCTGTGATCTTTATCTCTGCACACATCAAAACACATCTGAAGTACACAAGGTCTCTTCTGCACAACACATGAAAGATACAAGCAATCATGATCTGACAAGAAGAAACATGTTAGATATTAGAGTCATATTTTGCCATTTTTCAGTTCTTTCCCGCGCTGGAAAAAATGCTAAAACAAACTGATCTCTGCTAATCAGAGCGGAGGACTTTAAAGGGCCCTCGGCTCTGATTCCATTATATCAGCATGTGAGTCTAAAGCTGTTTCAATGGTTTCCCCCACCTGGTGTGAAGACGTGGACAGATGCGAGCAGGAGGAGGACGAGAACCCTGATGGTCTTCATGTTGTTTCTGCCGCCGTGAACTCCTCTGACTTCTCCCTCAGACTCCAACCGAGTGGCCAAGTGGAAAAGGTGTCCGAGCTGGGGCGCTCCGCCGCTGATGCTTATTTTGGCACTTCCTTTAGATAAAGAAGGGGGAGGAAATACACTGGCTTCCCTTGCTGACGTAAAGTGGGTGGCTGTGGAGACCAGTGCGAAGCAGCCAGCGGGTGCAGACCTGAGTCCATTTAATAGGAGTCTCAGGTCGTGTTGTAACTCCATCACTTATTTTTTCCTGCCCTGACACACCTTAACTATTTGGGAGTAGACTGGGACTTACCCGCCCACCCGCTGGACCAAGATGGTGCAAAAACAAGTTCATTTGTAATCGCTCTGATGAAGCAAAAGGTCAAACCAAGCTTTAAAAGAACGAGATCCAAGAACTGTTTGTCCTTAATCAAGTGATAAAACAACCAAAGATGTCAGGTACTTTAGGAGTCAGTGATAGTGGGAATAACAGGAACCACTGACACCACATGAACACACACACACACACACACACACGCTTCACATGTGCACAGCAACACAACAAACTAAAAACAAGATACAATCACAACATGGGAGTTTGTTCTGTGAGATAACGACTGGAAAAAGATGACAAAGTCCCGGCAGCAGCTCAAATACCAGCCGTGACGTTTCACTGTTCTTCACTGTTTACAGCAGCTCTCACAGAAAGCATGGTGACCTCACATGGGTCGAGCTGAGACTAGATTCTGCTCATGATTACGTTGGAAACAAAACACATCATTTCTGACATGAGGTGTCAGATCATCGCGGCTTCAGAGTCTCTGCTGCTGATCATTAGCTGTTCAGTTCATTTTCATTTTGACTTTGGCTTCATAATATACATATTTATTCCTCTGAGAGTACAAAATCAAGCTCCTGTTTTTTTTTTCTCGGCCCTCCCAAAGAAAACAGGATGCCAGAGTTTACTTCCTTTCATTTGAGCATTGTGTGTGAATTCACTTGAAGAGACCCAAAGAAAGACACTTCAGGACCCAAGGACGAGAACATGTAGGCGTCACAGTTCAGCTCAGTGTGAGCGTATCAAGGATTGTTCCACTTATCTGGACAACTACTTATAAAGAAAAGAGGGCCAACACTTTATTTAAAGGTCTGGAGACGTCATGGAGAGAAGGTGGTAGTGAGCGTCTGAAAATCACCTCATCTGTTGTTTACAAACAAACATTTCAGTAATAAACTCTTTCATACTTTTCCAGGAATCTTCCAAATGCTCAGATAGTTTTGAAACTAGCTGCTGAAGTGACGCGAGTTGTTGCAGGAGAGATTTTCAGCTGTACTCATTTTGCCACTGGTCAGAAATCCCACTTAAACTCCTTAAGATTGGGCGTTTGTGTGCGATGTGCATGTGAACGCTCGGGTGTTTGTCACACATCGCTCGTCTGGACTTCTGGTTTTAGCGCTCGGCTTTCCTTGAATTGGAAAATAACTTTCCAGATGTTATTGGACCGAAAGGCTCAAACTGAAGTGAAACGAAAGTCTTTATCCCCCGTTTTTACAGACGCTTCTCTCACAGTGGGTCTGTTGTTGTTTCCTCTTGTGTTACAACTGTTTCCTGCACATTCGTGAGTGTCAGCGACAAACAACTTATCGCTTCAGACAACAAATCGCTGTCTTGTCTGAGGGAAGTGGGAATGAGGTTGATGTGCGATTGTTAGCAGGTTTACCTGCGTTTAAAAACTGAGACTGCGCTCGTTTTCTCGGTTGCTGTCTAACTTTCCCCTCAGCTGAAAAACAGCTACATTTCAAACTAACTAACTTCCTTCCTTTCTTGGAAGTTATCACCTACTGAAAGGTTAAAAAGCAGATTAAAATAAAGTCCTCTACATTCTCTCCCACATCTTTCTTTGTGCTGAAGAGGAAGTCTGCGAGCTCCTGCCTGATATTTACACAGGTACGATCTTGGCTTCGTCTGCCTACTTTAATCAAACAAGTCGCCGAGGTTGATGCGGAGGAAACACCTTTGTTGCAGAACTGCCAAGGAGCAGTTTCCCCGTCTAAACACTGCAGCCCGTCAGTGCCAAGATGTTCAGTTCTGTCCTCACACAGCCGAGACAAACAAGACGAATGCACAGAGTGCGTAGCTGCATGTGGTTCAGAGTGTGAAGCTCTGCCGTCTTTGTTTCACCTCTTGAACCGCGAGGTGCGAATGAAATATTGTGTTTCTGTTAATGTCTTTGTTTTCAGTTACGCGGGGCGGCGGACGAGTTTCCTGTAATCTTGCTGGAGAGCACAGACCACCACGCCGCTCTGTAACGCAGCTTTGTTTTCCAATTGTGATGCAAAAAAATGTCTGAGTGTATTGTGTGTTTTGTTCTAAGTGACGGATGTTCACACACACACACACACACACATTCAGGAGAGGCGAGTTCATTTCAAGTTGAAATTCATGCACATTTTTATTGAACAGTTATATAAAATACTTTTCATAGTTGCAAGTGCATGCCTCATCTGCCAACAGTTTTGAAGTTAAATTACAAAAAGCAAGGCTTCATGTCGTGTAGTGAATTACTTGGGCACTTAAGCAAGTTCTTAAAAAAGATCGAAGTATTTTTTTTTTTCCGTTTCATCTTAAAGTATTGAGCAAGTATCAAACCTGTAACTGATATACAAAGCAGAGTTCCAAATAATAATAGTAATAATAATCAAATTACACTTTTTCTGTGGCACATTTACAAAACAGAACAAAACCGATTTTTACCTGTTATATGACACAAACAGCTAATCATGCATTGTCGAGTTACACATGTAACCACACACCTCACGAGAATTGTCAAACATGCTTAATTGGACTGTGTGCACTTACAAGCGCAGGTTAAAAATATGATTTCTCATCCATCTTAATAATTAAATGCTTCAATTACAAAAAGAAGTTGAAGGCATAGAGCATCATGGTGTTAATTGAAAGTATGCAGGTATATCCAGTATATGTTCACTAAAGCGCAGTATATTTCAAAACAGGCCTCCACAGCCAAGGTATTCAGATTTTCTATTTCCTTTGTTTGATTTTTATAAAACATGCATAGGCAGACACTTTATGTTTATTGTATTCTTTTTTTTTTTACACAATATAGGTTCTCTATTTTTTAACTTTGTTCGCAATACTTAAAAAGAGAAAAAATTAACACTCAATTCCAGCAAGCCACGATAAATCTAACCCCCCCTTTCCCTTTCCAAAAAAAAAGGAGACAAAAAATAAACATATTTGCAAATGATAGATAGGTAAATGTAAATTCCAGTTATGAAACTCAAGAAAATAGGTATTCATTACCGAGTTATTTAGCCATTATACAGAAAAATCAGGTCAAAGCACACACCAAAAGAACCTGAGGTAAGCATAATATGTACAAAACCATAAAACGTTCCATTATTTGGCATTTCGACAACATTGCAACATTCTTTTTAAGACTGCCTAATTAATTTCAGAGCTATTTTATAAGAGTAGCAAAAAAAAAAGTTATCAATAAATAGTCCTTATTTAGTTTGTACACCCTTATATGTTAAAAACATTATTCTCATGTTCTGTCCTTTTTAGTGCTGTATTTTTGTAAACGTACAATAGTTAGTAAGAAGTTACACGACTTTTCCGTTTCGGTGTAAATGAGCAAGGGTCTTTCAAGGAAAAAAGAAAATAAATCAGCTTTAAGATCTCGATCCTTCGGCCTCTCTCTCCCTCTCTCTCTCTGACATACTGCGCTGTGGTGGGGAGTCGAGCACTTTAAAGGCCGGACTGCTCAGAAATGTGAACCGGTAATAACTTAGCAGATTTGACTATGAACTAATATTTTGAAGGCATATCCAAAGACTAGCAAGTGAGATGTCCCCCCAGTGTGAGCCATAGATGCCTCCCCACTCCACTCTCTTAACACTCCCCCCCTCCACTCCTTCACCCTTTGCCCCGTTTCTGTGGTGGCGGGCCG